>JBAMJV010006051.1:0-136713 GCA_037951105.1 Echinarachnius parma
ACTTATCTTTCGTCCGATGCAATATTGTACTAGGAATCGAAGATGAATAGCTTACTATATCGAATACATTTTTCGTGTCATGCTTTTTCGTGTCATGCTTTTCCGTAATTTCAGCCACAAATAAATGAGAACACAGTAGAGTGGGTGCTTTGTACATTAATCAAAAGTGGAAATTATATAACCATCATTGGGAAATAAATGGCCATATTTGCGTTTGTAAATATGTAAACGTATTTTTATATATACTGTACATTGTATTGATGTTTTTTTTTCATGATGAATGAAATAAATTGAAATTGAATTAAATAAAATTCCAAGTGACTTTGAATAAATGTGTATAAATAAGCAATCTCTAGTTGCATAATTACGTATATATCAGGTAGATCGATTGCGTAAACAATTCGCCCTGGCTGGCGTTTGTACTCACAACCGTCCGTGTATGAGACGGACGCTATTCTACTTAGACACATGTTAATTATAACTATTATTTTGAATTAATCGCACATTTGTTCTACTTCTACTACTACTAATGATACAAATAATACTAATAATAATAATATATGTTTTCTCCGCTCAATTTGAAAATGTTTTCAATCGAATTCATTAATGGTCATTCAAATTCACGTATTGCCGCGTAATCGTTGGTATCGGTCTTTAAAATTCCGAATAAGTGCAAGCGAATTCATGCATACGCATAAGACTTCGTGAATAGACGAAGGAGTTCATTTATCGGCACTCGAATTCGCGAATGTGCAGCCAAATGTCAACTTGGTGTATACAAATTAACGCGTCATGCCCTTTTCGCGAATTCGAATGACCGAAGAGGCGCCGGCGTAAACTACGTGCCAATTTGAATGACAATTGATGAAATGGTATGCTCTTTGTGCAAATTCACTTGCTCCGACGTGAATTTGAACGACTATTTATGATTCCGAATGCTGCTTTGAAACGGCGATCGCAAATAGCGCGAATGTTCATCAGGGTCACCATGGTCATCAGGTAAAGTTCAAACCCAAACAATGATATTGCGTACCTTCTCAATTCCCCGGGAAGCATACGAACCAAATATTAGCTACCAAATATGTATGACCTTTCGTGTTCTAGTTAAGTCCCAATTGAACAACTTTATAAAAAATTAATAAGTTGCACAGATTAAACCAAATTGATACCGGCAGCTCTAGTCATTGTATTTGGATCAACATTTATTCGCGTATGACAATAGTTGTAATAATGTTTGAGAAATATCATGCCTTTTTCTTGAGCTTATCCGGCAGAGCTTTCATTCCCACAGCAGTGTAGACGGTCGGTGAGGTCAGTACCATGGTGTCTGTTTGGATGAATCGATGCACAATGCCAGACACGTTGCCTTCTAAATCCCGAGCCTCTGTGGACAAGTCCATGATGATGCGAAATCGGTCGTTATCCTCTAGATACTGAGATGACAGGATTGCACTCATGGCCTTGAGGCAAGTTTCTTGATCTGACCCCGCTGCAAATCGCAGAAGGTTCTCATATTCTCCGAGGCATTGGGCCTTTTGCTTTATTATTTTATCAAACTTTGAGATCGCCAATTTCTTGTAAAACCTATTTGTTCCTGTGTACCGTTTTGAGAGGTATTTGCCGGCCAAACACTCTTGAGCGGACTTGTGGAAATACTCAATTTTCGTTGCGATTGTGTGATTTGGTTTTAAGGGATTTTGCTTTGCATCTGTGCTAGATTCCGAAATGACTCCTAATGCTAGTCCATTATCTAAGGTTTCAGGGTGTCGTTTGAAATCATCATCTGTAAACAGGAGTTTGTTACTGTCTTCAAGAAGTCCTCGTAGAGCTATCTTCCCAAGTTGATTTTTCGTCTCAGTCAGCCATGCTTCGGTATATTTTATGTTGTCCTTGTCTCTTATCTGGTACCAAAGGTAGAGGAGGATTGCATCGAAGAGCTCGGATTGCGTCTGTATGCCCAATAGCATGTTGTCTGGGTGATTCCATAGAGTGCACGCCATCAGACAGAACAGGGGCGTTGTTACCAGCTCGTTTATTATGTCGTTTTTGCCCAAGTACGCTTCCAATTCCAGTCCGGAGGATGGTTTGTCGAAGAAGAAGTCACCTATGAATTTGTGCACGTTTTCTGGTGAAAAACCTTCGATTTCAAATTTAGCATAGACTTTAACAAGTTCCCCCTGATTGAAATCCTTCTCTAGATGAGGGCGTGTCGTGACAACAACCCTTGATTGTGTCATGTCCTTGTTCTGCAAAATAGCTATGATATTACTTTGAGACTCGCTTTCTTTGGTTAAAATGCTACCACTGTACTCGTCAAGTCCATCTAGGATGATACAACACATGTCCTGGTTTCCCCCGAATAAATCTTTCCAGAGATTCGGGAGTAAGACCCTCAACATCTGTTAGAAGGTCTTGTACTATTGCATCTCCTATAGACTGATTAGTTCTAATGTCGCGGAGTCTGAGTATGAACAAAAGTGGCAAGTCTTTCAACGAGGATTCCGGAACCTGATCAGCCCAGTCAATAGCCATTTTAGCAACGGCCGTAGTTTTCCCCTTTCCCGCTGCAGCATACATCACTATACGAGTTGGTAGCCTCCCGTTTATTTCGGCTGTAAATATGCCGTTAACTGACCCTTCAAGAACCACCCTGTCCTGTTCTCCACGAGTATTCCCGACGGCGTCTTGCTTGTACATAGTTACTACAGTGTAAACATCCTTTACACTTGCGTTACGTCTCTTGTCCCCTGGCATTCTGTTCACCATGCAAAGTCCTGTTCTATAGTGTTCTGCTAGCCGACGGCGACAATCAGCGACGGTGAAATGTGTTGATATCGGAAGAGCTCCGCGGTCTACAATGAAAAGGTAAAGGTAGAAAGAAATAGAGGAATAATGTTATATAAAAATGCATAGGCATTTCATGACTCTACATGCAGACATGGGAACACTGTTGCGGGAGAACACATCAATACAAAATTGATAATGTATAAATTGAACATGTAAGTAATTATACGTGTATAAAGGTATACATCTAATTGCCTTTTGTTACAAAATGTATGCATACTATTTTATAAACCGTTCAAGTATTGCTATTCCGAACAAGACTTGTTATTCATTAAAGGGTACCACCACCCAAAACTAATATTTGTATAATAGAAAGGTAACATCTTTAGTATTCCATTCCATCAACAAGTTCACAAAAATATGTTTGCAGAAAAAATATATATAATTGGAAACCGCATCACCATTCTAAAGCATGCGTTTATGCGGTCTGAATTGTGTAGACTACCGCGGGTGCAGCAAGCGAATCGCTCGGAATTATATTGCCTACAAACGTACGCGTGAGTAGAATTGGCGCACTCGCAAACCAGGAACCAGGAAATAGTAGTGGTTCCGTAAGTGGTGGAAATTAATTGCTTTGTTTATGAATTACTCAACCCTTTGCAAAATGTTAGGTATCTATTTGATTTCACAAAACAGTACCAAAACATGTAGTAATGTGTTGTTATTTGCCCGGTGGTCCCCTTTAATTAAATCTACTGTTTTCACACAGGATAACGAGCTATCGTTGCATCTTATTCTTTGTCACGTTCAGATACATTTTGTTTTTCTCCAGGCTCACTTAACATGTAATTGACACCATTGATACCGCCAACAACAATACTTGAATTATTATTATATATCGGCTTTCTTTAATAAAACAAATCCTAGGTTCACTGTGCAACTGAAATGAGATTCCCGGGTAAACAAAAGTTTCAACTCAATTGACTGCAGAACCTGGTAGAACCTGTATGGGTTCTGCAAAATTTAGCAGGGGACATTTCATACTGCAAAATGAAATGTATTCCGTTTTGTTGTCATGTAGGATTTAAAAAAACAATTCTGAAATTATTCCGTAGAAGTTGGTCCCCATCATATATTTCAATCGGGATAAACTTGGATATATTTCAGCATTTTCTGAGCCAATTTTGACCGAACAAAACGACAGATTTTATATTCTAACTCTTACTTCAATAAGTATTTCATTATCTCGTAAAATACATTTCTCAAACCGTACAATCATTCCAACCGGATTTATGTATTGATATTAAGCTGTTTCTGAACCAATTTGGATGAAACAATGTTTATTTTGTATTATGAATCCCCTGTTCTTTCGGATAATATGTAGTTATATTTGGTGAATGATTAATGTCACTGTTTGGACAATATAACGTGAATGGATCACATTAAGTAAGAGGGCTGTTTTCATTTAAAGAGCCAATAACACAAAAGGGGACACTCCTGACACATCAAGTGTCAACCAACATGTCAGTGTGATGTTTTGCTAAATAATTATTCAATAGAGAATTATGCTGTTTTTTGTAAATATGAAGATCGTGTATCAAATGAATTGCCACACCATTGTACAACATATTCATTTAAATGTCCATAAATCACTTTGTCATTAATCCATAAAGTCATTCTACTCAACCTACGTCCAACCAACTGCATGTGTATCAACCCTCATCAGCTTCTTTTTTTAAATTTTGTATGTATTAATTTATTCTCCACTCATGGGATGGATTGCCCTTGTCAGCTACAAGCTGTTTTTAAAGGGGTCCAGGCCAAGATAAAAACATACAATCGAGTCAATACATGGACAACGACAAGTAAAAACACAACAAGTATAATTATACAATGTAAAAAAAGACTTAATAACTATCTACAACAAACAAAATCGGGCAAAGCTACACAAAAATAAACAAATAAAGGCCTACTAGTACGAGGGGGGAAAGAAAGAACCAAAAGGGAGGGGGAAGGGGGAACCGGGGGTCTTGTAGATAAGCTTAAAGGGATAGTTGAGTTTTGGTAGAGAGGGCGCTAGACTACTTATTTTTTTTGAGAGGTAATGAAAAACTGAGTGTAAAATTTGAAAGAGCATAATATTTAAATAATAAAATCATCTTTGTTTGATCAAAATCGGTTCAGAGACGGCTGAAATATCCATAAATATAACAATTTGTAATAAAGCTGGGGCCCCAGGTTTATTAGAGAATTTTGAACCAGCCGTTAAAAATTCAAAACAATGCTTCCCCTTTTCAAAAAGTTTCAAAATAGGTATTTAAATAGTTGTTGGTTATTTCTCTATCTAATCACTATTTCAACAAAACATCACATGCACAATATTTTATTCAAAATGGCAAAATGGTTGAAACCGATGAGTGTTTAGAGAGCGCCCTCTTACGTTTTAACGGCTCTTTTTTAATGATAACATGATATTTACTACGTCATTTGTAATTGTGTGTTCCTTTCTAGTTATAACTATTAGTTTGTAATGTAATGATGCAGGTTTTGGTTACTAAAATTCAGTTTCACCAAAACTGTACTCTCCTTACCAGAACTCAACTATCCCTTTAATACGTTGAGTATGTTAAGTTTGTCTGCTAATAATGGTCAGGATGATAGGGTTACTATTTATGTGCCGTTTAAAGGTTTCAATTGATACAATAGTCGGTTTAGTATAATTCAACTCATTCCAAATCTTGCCCCTCGATAGATAATGGATCTTTTCCCGTAAGTGGTCTTCGGCTGAGTAAGTCTTAGTTTATTTGGACCAGACCCTGTACAATATACTGATTCACGGAATACAAAAATGCTGCTAAAGTAGAGTGGACAAATTGTATGAACGGATCGATACATTGTTCATACTAATTGTTTAGACTATCGAATATATAAGCAATCTAATTTCAGACTATCATATAAACTATCTGAGGAATACATATAATCAACATTCAAAACAATACGAAGTGATCTAATTTGTAATACTTGCAACTGATTTAAATTCGTTTTTGAAGCATTTGCCCATACCACACTACAATAATCAAAATGGCATTGAATAATTGATTTATAAAAAGTCAAAGCCGTGTACTGATTTATATAGGAACGTTTTCTTTTTAACAGGTATACACATTTGATTACTGTCTTCTTTACATGATCAATTTGATGTTTCCATGACATATTTTGATCAACAGTGACACCTAGATATTTACATGATTCGTCCCTACTTATTTAATTATTGTCAATGTATATATGACAATGAGAAATAGTTAACTGTGATCTCTTTAATCGCTGTTGAGTACCTTTAAACATTACTTCACATTTTTTGGGGTTAACCATTAATTTATTATTTTTTCTACCAGCATGATAATCTTTAGAGATCTTCATTCAATTTACTACAAATTTCAACTGGGTCTTTTGATGACGTAAATATACAAGTGTCGTCAGCATCTAATGATATATCACATGAATGCACCGTACTAGGCATATCATTAACAAATATCGAGAACAATAGATGGCCCAATAATGAGCCTTGGGGTACTCCACAATGTAATTTCCCTTTCATCGGAAGAATAGCCATTTACAGATGTTAATTGTTTTCTATAATAAAAATAATTTGTGAACCACTTTAAAGTGCATTGACCAAAATTATACATTTGTAATCTTTTAATCAAAATATTATGATCGACTGTATCGAATGACTTTTTAAGATCGATCATAACTAAACCAACAAGGTTGCGTCTATCGATCGCATTCCGCCATTTATGTGTAAATTACGTTCAAAAGGGCCGTTTGTGTAGAATGCATTGGTCTAAATCCCGATTGACAATCTGACAAAATATCATTTCCATTAAATATTCAAATTATTGATTATAGACTACCTTTTCCATTATTTTTGATAGGTATGACAGAAATTGGTTGATAGTTTTCCATGCTTGTCTTCTCTCCTCCTTTATATATAGGGATAACTCGTGCACATTTCCATTGACTGTGGATAATGCCTGTCCGCAAAGACAGATTAAGTATTATGTGCAACTGGGGAAGCAACGATAGCAGCTACGGATTTTTAGGAGTTTAGCTGGCAAATTTTCCGGACCTGTTGCCCTATTTTCAAAGAGAGATTTAAGAATATTTCCTATTTCAATAGTTGATACATCATTTAATACAAATGAGTTTACAATCGGAATGGGAGTCATTGGATTGTCATCATTACCATTAGTTACAAAAGTATCATGTAAAGTTTTACCAACTGTTGAAAAATAATCATTACAATTAATGAGTTAGATAATTATTATCCAAGGACATAATGATTATTTACTTGTATGGAAGTACCTTGCGATTATGTTTTCTTTTTGGGTGTAAGATACCGTAATGTTTTACAAATCAATTTTTACATCACGAACAGCGGATTACATTTTTGCTTTACTTTTCACTCGATCTCTTTTACGAATTAATTGTAAGATATCTTGTGTCATCCAAGGGGATTCTTTTTGTTTAATTCTAGTTTTTCGAAATGGTGCATGTTTATCAACCACCTTCATTATCAAAAAGAGGAAAATTGAGCAAGCTACTTCTGGATCATCAATTTTATAAACGGGATTAAAATCAATATTATTTATGTCTCTTCTTAATTCTTCTACGTCAAACTTTTTCAAGTTTATTCCTGCTTTATACTTGTGTCTATTACTATTAAAACATCGAAGTTTTCAAATAACACAATATATAATATAATGATCACTAACATATTCTTCATTTATACCACTTTCATTTATCTTTTGTTCATCGTTACAAAATATGAGATCGACTGTAGTAGAAGATGTTCTAGTAACGCGTGTGTATTTATCAATAAATTGTACACAATTATGAGATTCCATAATGTCAAGAAGCTTTCTAGTGTTCCATGCTATAACAATATTTCTCACATCACAATTCATGTCGCCAAGAACAACATGTGGAACCTTTATGTCGTGAAGTTTTTGGTTTACTCTTTCAAATGAATTATATACTTCAAGATTATAATTTGGCGGTCTATACCAACAATTCACATGAAATGTTTTTTGTTTCTCAAGTTTCAATTCCGTTACAATTATCTCAAGTTTATTATCTTCAAACAGTGCATCTTTCCGAATAAAGATCAAGACACCTTTAATGTACATCGCAACTCCACCTCCAGATAGATCTATTCCTATCGCGTCGTAAGATTGTATATCCAGGGATACATATTTCATCTTCATCAATATGTTCACATAAATAAGTTTCACTAAGAGTCACTATGTCTAGGTTCGCATAAATAACCATACATCTCATTTCGCCAATATGCTTTGTTAGCGATATGCAATTTAAATGGGCGACCTTTAGTCCCTTGAGTGATTGAAGCCTTTCAATCTCTAGCCTTTCAATTGAAGCCTTTCAATCTCTAGAAACTGAAACATCGTCCCCATCAACATACGGTTAAGATGTTAAGTGTTTGATCATTTCTGACCAGCATTGGAATTTACATGTACACAATTCAAACAACTAAATAAAACAACTACAATAAGCAACTTGGATATTGAGCACAAAAATAAAAACAAAATCAAACACAAATCTCATATTATCAAAAAAGCACTGCTTTAAAGAGCTTGCAACACTTTTCCAAGTATAGGGAAAAGGAAAGTGGCAAACAAAACAGCTTATTTTTCAGCTTTTAGTTATTGTTAATGTTCATAGTGCATTTAGGTCATTCTCGGTTCGAATAACCTTGTTTATTGTTCGAACATTGGTAGCAACCACTTTGGCGATTACTCGCCCATCACTGGACCAGGCTGTCTCCACATTGTTCTTCTTCTTTGCGAGGTTCAGGATATGCAGATTGGCCTTTGTCAGTTGTTCCTGTATCACGATCGGAGATCCTTTGAGGAGCCGCCGACGAGCGATTACTGACTGACGGGTTCGGTATTAGACGAACTTGACCAGAATGGGGCGTGGTCGCGGCTTCGGTGAAGGTCTTCCATCTTTCGCTATCTGCTCCTTGTTGTTGCTCGGGTTACCCATGCGATGTGAGCGATCTATACCTGCTTTGCTGATGCTCCGCCCAAGTGGTTGTTGGCGATTCGGCAAATATGGTCATCCGTGGATTCGTTGTTCTCTTCCCGGACCCCGAGTATTGCAGCTCAAGGTCTGCCGTTGAAAACCGTAGATTATCAATTGTTGTCCGTTGGTTGTCAACAATGAGGCGTGCGATCTCTTTGGCATGAGATTTGTTCTCCACCTCAACGTCCATCATTCTCCGTTCCTGCTCATTCAAGAGGTCGTGAAATCTTTCGAACTCCTTCTGGACGGGTGCGCTTCGTAATTCCGAAGGTTCTTTATTCTGAAGATTCGTTATTCTGAACACGCAAATTTCGTATACCTGAGTGTTCGTTGCATTATTCCGAAGGTTCGTTAGTCCGAAAATAAAATCGGGTTCGTTATTCCGAAGGTTCGTTATTCCGAGGGTCCGTTATACCGAAGGTTCGTTATTCCGAAGGTTCGTTATTCCCAGGGTCCGTTATTCCGAGGGTTCGTTATTCCGAAGGTTTGCTATTCCTATAATCGGGTTCGTTAATCCGAAAATGAATTTGTTATAATGCTGTAATTTAATATAAAGAGATGAAATAAACTTAAATGTTTGATTGGTCTAGCCAAGGGAGGGAAATGCGGGGTGAGGGGGGAGGGGGGGGGGGGGGGTGGTAAGCTTAAAGGGATAGTTGAGTTTTGGTAGAGAGGGTGCTAAAGATAATATTGTTTTGTGAGATAATGAAAAACTGAGTGTAAAATTTGAAAGAGCATAATATTTTAGTCACAGAATAAACTTTATTTGATCAAAATCGGTTCAGAAACGGCTGAAATATCCATAAATGTAACCATGTGTAATAAATGTGGGGCCCCACAAATATTAGCTAATTTTGAATCAACCGTTACAAATAAAAAAATAAATGCTTCCTCTTTAAAAAATTGTTCAAAAGAAGTTTGTTAATAGTTGTTCATTATCTCTCTATCTAATCACTATTTTTACGAACCTTCACATGGACAATAAAACCAATGTGTTATTAGAGAGCGCCATCTTGAGTTTGAACGCCTCTGTTTGAATGATAAAAGGCTTTTTACTCAGTCGTTTGTGATTGTGCAGTCCTTTCAAGCATGGTAGAGTTATAACTGTTAGTTTGTAATGTGATGGTGCAGGTTTTAGTTACTAAAATTCAGTTTGACCAAAACTGTACTCTCTTTACCAGAACTCAACTATCCCTTTAACACAGGCTGTAAATTATATAAACAAAACACAAATTATAGTATGATAACAAACTTGATTTAATTTTCGGATTAACGAACCCTATTTTATTTTCGGACTAATGAACCTTCGGAATAACGAACCCGATTTTTGTTTTGGATAAACGAACCTTCGGAATAACGAACCCGATTTCGTTTTAGGAATAGCGAACCTTCGGAATAACGAACCATCAGAATAACGAACCTTCGGAATAACGAACCTTCGAAATAACGAACCTTCGGAATAACTGAACCTTCGGAATAACGAACCTTCATAATAACGGACTGTAACCTTCTGGACAGCCTCATGAATTATGACGTGGATCGACTCGAGTAGCTTTTTGTTCTCGTCTCTGAAGCGCAAGAACATGCCATTCATGAGCCTCTGTGTTGTGTCATCCACACCGGGCTTAGGTTCAAATGCCGCCATGATGATAAAATCAAGAACCAGAGTTTAAACTTGTGTAGAATGAAGTGTGTCGTATGAAATTGTCTATATTGCAGATTATGTTCTCAAAGTATTATGTCGATATCGATGGAAGACATTATTATGAGAACTAGTTCAAGTGCGATTAAAAACAGTACATTAAAATATATATCTCGCTATACATATGAAAAATACCACCAACGAATTAGCTCCGCTAGGGGAACACTCCTGCAAGAGTTAGCCCATAAAGTCACAATTAGTAAATGTCCAAGTACGTATTTAACAATTTAGCAGGTTAGTTATTATACACTTATTATGCCCCCGCCTCCCCCCTAAGATCTCGGCCGCCGCGGAGCGGCCGATCGCCGTGAAAATTTGCACGCATGATAAGTGAAGTGTATAAAATACAAGGGTAATTTTTTGGACAAATTCATTGATTTGCATATTTATGGTAATTTATGCAAATAAGTCATGAAATTCATATTTTTACCCATAAATCATAAATTCTTCATAATTAAACTCTGGTTTTCACTACATATATACTTTTAGAGCATTTGGAATAATAATACAACCAAAAAAATTGGAAGAGCCAGGTTCTTCCTTATGTTTTCTATTGTTTTGATAATTTCTTATGTATTTCTTAGTTTTGTTAAACTTATGTATTTTATTGTTTTTGTTGTTTATTTTATTTCTAACTATAATTTAACTATTTTGAACCCCCAAACCAACATATAAAGTGTAAACAACACCAAATAACCAATGATATACCTCATTTTACGAAAATTTATATTTTTATTTGTTTTGTACACAAATCACGAAATTGAGCGATTTTCGGGCTGAAATGCATAGACAAAAGGTCACGTGACTTTGTAACGGTATGTCCGATTTTAAAAATGTTGTTTTAAAATGTGCGCAATACCCGAAAGAAAAAAGTCATCGAGCAGCGCCGCGTCATTTTACAGCGTTTTGGAGCAATACAAAAATCGCGGAGAGGGGGGGGGGGGAGATTAT
Source organism: Echinarachnius parma (assembly GCA_037951105.1). Taxonomy (NCBI): domain Eukaryota; kingdom Metazoa; phylum Echinodermata; class Echinoidea; order Clypeasteroida; family Echinarachniidae; genus Echinarachnius; species Echinarachnius parma. The sequence continues at coordinate 11,543 of JBAMJV010006051.1, forward strand.
GCCCCCTCCCCCCCGGCCTTATGGTTTATGACCATTTGGTCTACTACCAATTGGTCCACTAGCCAGTTGGTCTACTGCTATTTGGTCCACAACAATTTGGTCCACTATCCAGTTGGTCTACTGTAATTTGGCCCACACCTTATACGTCTACTACCCATTTGGTCTACTAGTCATTTAGTCTACATTTAATTTGGTCCACACTCTAATTGGTCTACACCCCATTTGGTCTACTAGTATTTTGGTCTAACATCATTTAGTCCATCATGCAAATGGTCTACTATATACTTGGTCTACAATACATTTAGTCTAATAGTTACTTGGTCTACTATGTATTTGGTCTATATTCTATTTAGTCTGCTAACAATTTCGTCTACAAATCATTTAGTCTACAATCATTTTCGTCTACAACTTATTTCGTCTACCAGGCATGTGGTCTACGATGCTCTTGGTCTACTAGTCATTTGGGCTACTATCCAATATGTCTATGCACGATTTGGTCTACTATCTATAAGTCTACAAAAACGCCCACGCTGTGTATGAAATGTTGTTCACCATGTACAGTTAGTATTTTGAAGTGATGCATATATGGCAAGGAAGCAAAGTCAAAGGGATAGTTGAGTCAGACCTCATAATTCCATGGTTGAGTGTTGGTATAGTGTGACGGTTATCCATAGCTGATTTGTGTGATTAAGCGTGCCATAGGCACGAGAGGTTGATTATTAACATAGTTGCTTTTCAAGTCACATCTCGGCAGTTTTGTGGGTTCATTTCGTCTATTCTTTACTGTTTCTGTTAATTCTGGAGTGTGCAGAAGGTTGCGGACAGCCAGTCCGTAACAATTGGGGGCTTGTCGACGGGAGAATTTGCAGTTTTCTGCAGGTTTTCGGGGTAATATTGCCGGTTTTTGTGGTGTGTGTTGAAATTTATTTTGCCTGTTAATATCCCGCCGTACTCGTTCGGCGTTATCGGTTGCGCGCGATCCGCGCCGAAGTTTCTTGCCCGTGCAGCTAGCTATATAGCCGTGGTTTTACGGTCGCTGTGACGGTAGATAAGCCCGTGTAGTGTGTACACTCAAGCTAGTGTGTCAGGGGCGTCGATCCTGGGGGGGGGGGCAAGGGGGGCGGTCGCCCCCCCCCCCCCCCAATGAAAATATTGGGGGCGGCGAACATATCATTTCGCCCCCCCCAATAATTCCGAAAATGAGGAAGAAAAAAATCAAGTGACATAATGCCAAAGAGGGGAAAGACACATTTATCAATAATTAATCTTCAAAATAGCCGTTTTCTAGTTTGAAAAGGACTGTAAATCTCTTTTTTGCAGTTTCTCATATTGCAAGTTTCATTTTGGTTGCGGGAACTCACATTTCGAAATGTGTTGGGCAGTGTAATTTCTCAAACGCACACCTCAAACAAAGTTAATTAAACCCTCATCTATAGATAGCCCACCGTCACAGAAAATAAAATAATCTGAAATATATCTTTCAGTCAATTCGGTCCATATGCGCTGAACGCAAATCATATTGGAATAATTATCATGTCCCCTCACATTTGAAAGTGGTGAAGATTGTCCCCCTCCCTTTGTCATATGTATGTTTGGTTCAATACTTATATACTTCATATTACGTGAAATTTCTGTCTCAGGTGTGCACCAAATCGCACAATTTCACTCCCAAAAATACAAAAGCTTCCCTACTGTGGGAGGGGGACACCCCTCCCATACCCTCCCCCGCTCGGTCGCTTCGCTTCCTAGCAATGTCTCCCCTCCAGTTTTGAAAAGTTTTTGACGCCCTTGCTTAGTTTCATGGGAGCCCAATGCCATAGACTATATCGATGGCTCTATAGTATACAGGATCACGTGGATCCATCTCATGCAATGCTCAATCTTTTCCTCGCTATGCCCTTTAACAATACGTTACGAGTATAGGTTCACTATTTTATACAATTTTAACACCCATGATCTTGATAGGGGTTGCGAATGTCTGAAATCTAAAAGCTTCCGGGGGCTCCGCCCGCCGGACCCCCATTATTGTCCCCAAATGTGGGTGCCCCCCAAAATCAGGTTTTCGAGCCATCAAGACACTTTCAATGAGCGCATAATAAAACTTCCGGGCATGCCAATGTGGGGCTTTTAGCTCTCTCAGTGGTCACTCTGGAAATTTGTTTTCAAATTTCGCCCCCCCAATATCAAAAACGGATCGACGCCCCTGTAGTGTGTATTATACATTCTTACTCTTAGTGATTTTTTGTATACGTATTTCAGTAGTATACGGATTGCACTGTGGGGGATAAAGTGCTGGGATTCTAGTTTAGATTTGAATTAGTGGAAGCATTTTGTTTTATAAGTGTGAGTGCAAGACAAGTGAGTGAGCAGTTGGAGTGTACGTGTGCCAGTCACGGAAAGTGACAGCGGTCTGGCTTGGAGTGTACAGGGTTTCCTTGTTTTAAGGTTCCCTGGGTGTTCTCAGTTTTTGAGATTAGGTTGATTTTCAGCTGGCACAGGCAGTTGTTTCATATTTGCAACTGTAGGTTTTGTTAGTTTGAAAGTTGTTGCTATGGCGTTCGATATTGGAACATTTGTGACTCTTCCTAGTGTAGAGGACCTACTTTCGTGTAGAAAGGTCGACTTGCTTGAGGTGGTACGACATTATGAGGTCGAGGAGGTGCATAACAACATGAGAAAAATGGAAATCCTGAATAGTACAGTGGAGTATTTGGTAGAGGAGGAGATTTTGCCTGCCCAGTCATTGCGTAGCATTTCTGCTAGGGTCAATTTCGCTGAAGAGAGTGAGAGTGTGGAGATAAAGTTGAAGGAGTTGGAGGTTGAGAAGGCGAAATAAGAACTTGAGAGAGAGAAGGTTTCGCTTGAACGGGCTCAGGCAGGGTACGGACGTGAACAGTTTGTACGTGGGGCTGACCATTTTGATGTGACTAAACATGTGAGGATGGTACCACAGTTTGACGAGAGTGATGTGGATAGATATTTTCTGCATTTTGAGCAGGTGGCGGATAGTATGGAGTGGCCTCCAGAGAAATGGCCACATCTCTTGCAGTCGAAACTTGTGGGTAGAGCATGCGATGCATATGCTGCGTTGTCGTCTGCTGAGGCACGTCAGTATGCGATAGTGAAACGCGCAATATTACAGGCGTAGTCGTTAGTGCCTGAGGCATACAGGCAGAAGTTTCGCAATGCTAGGAAGACTGAGACACAGTCGTACAGAGAGTTTGCAAAAAACAAGGAAATCGCCTATGATCGTTGGTTGCAGTCAGTGCAAGCTACATCATTTGCAGATGTGCGGGAGGTGATGCTCCTAGAGGAATTTAAGCGCTCGTTGCCTAGCGAGGTTCGGTCACACATTGAGGAACGGAAGGTAACAACACTGAATCAGGCTGGTACCTTGGCAGATGAGTATACACTTACCCATCGCACGTACTCAAATAGGTATGTACCACGAGCTAATTATGATTCTAGCACTAGCTCATGGAATGCTAGGATCAGGCCTGATCTTAGGTCTAGTGGTGAAGTTAGGTCCAATGACTCCAAGTCAAGTGAGTCTGATCAGAAGCCTAGAAATAGGGGTCGTGATATTGTCTGCTACTCATGCAGGCAGCCAGGTCATGTGAAATCAAACTGCCCTGATCTGCAGAAAAGGAGACCAGAAACAGGAAAACCGTTTCCGAATGGACTGGTTGGTCCTCATGTGAGTAGTGATGTGTGATCAGGTAGGGAGTAAGATTAAATCTGCTGATCCAGAGACTATTAAACTGCAGTATGAGCCCTTCACTTCAGTTGGATATGTCTCATTGGTTGGTGACAATGTAGCCAGGAAGGTTTAAATTCTGCGTGATACAGGCGCTTCACAGTCGTTGATTCTAGACAATGTGCTGCAGTTCAGTGCTGAATCCAACACTGGTACTAGTGTGTTGCTCCAAGGAGTGGAAGGTGGCTTCATGGAGGTCCCACTGCATTGTGTTGATTTACAGTCCGGTCTCGTTTATGGAAGGGTGATTCTAGGCATCAGACAGTCCCTTCCTATGGATGGTGTGTCCCTTATTTTAGGGAACGATCTTGCTGGAGACAAGGTAACTGCCCCGGTTGTTAGTGCAGTGCCATTAGCGGAGGAACAGGAAAAGACAGCTGCGATTGTTGAAGAATTTCCTGCAGCTTTTCCTTTATGTGTGGTAACCCGTTGAATGGCTCAGAAATCTGCATGTGAGTCTGACAACAGGTCGTGTGTGTATGAAAGAGGGACAAATCAGGGTGATGTGAGTCTTGAAGATACCTTTTTTAAAGAGCTGGGTACATGTGACACAAAGAACACACCTGAAACAAAAGCACAATCACTGAGTACATGTGACACAAGGAACACAAAAGCACAATCACTGAGTACATGTGACACAGGGAACACACCAGAAACAAAAACACCATCACTGGATACAGGTTACACAAGGAAGACACCTGACATGAAGGCACAATCGCAAGACAACGACACACAGAGTGAGTTGAAAGACTGCATGATGAGCGTTAGTTCTTTGGTGGAGGCACAGGGAAAAGATATTGAGTTAAAGACAGTAAGAGAGAGTACAATTTCAGTGGAAGAATCCATGACGGAAAGGGAGTGCTTCTACAAGAAATGAGATGTCTTGATGAGGAAGTGGAAACCAGTTGATGCTTCTGGTGTTGAAGAGTGGAGAGAGATACACCAAATTGTGATACCGAAGGCGTTTCGTACACAAATTTTGAGTGTTTCACATGATGCAGTACTTGGTGGGCATCTTGGTGTGCGCAAAACTGTTGAGAAAATTCGAAACTACTTCTATTGGCCAGGGATGAGGCGGGATGTTTCTGAATTTTGTAGGAACTGCCATGCGTGCCAAATGGTAGGAAAACCCAACCAGAAAAATCCCTCCAGCTCCGTTGAAGCCTCTCCCTGCATTCGATGAGCCATTTAGTACTGTCATCATTGACTGTGTGGGTCCCTTGCCGAGGACCAAGGCCGGTCACGAGTATGTGCTCACAATAATGTGTGCATCTACCAGGTTTCCGGAAGCAGTTCCGCTGCGCCGCATTACTGCACAAAACGTGAGTAAAGCGTTAGTGAAATTCTTCACTATGGTAGGCTTACCGAAAGTCATACAATCCGACCAAGGTTCGAATTTTACTTCGAAAGTATTTCGACAAGTGATAGGTGAGTTAGGAATCAAGTGTGTGACATCTAGTGCGTATCATCCAGAGAGTCATGGTGCACTAGAACGATTTCACCAGACGATGAAAAACATGATGCGAACATACTGTTGTGAGTGCGAGAAGGATTGGGATGAAGGGTTGCCGTTTCTTCTCTTTGCAGTTCGGGAATCGGTGCAAGAGTCTTTGGGCTTCAGTCCTTTTGAGCTTGTGTATGGACACAATGTGCGCGGTCCTTTGAAGGCCCTGCAAGAGAAGTTGTTGAGTGATGAGGAAGCTCCTGGGTTGTTGGAGTATGTGTCTACATTCCGTGGTAGGCTGTTGCGTGCACGTGAACTCGCAGCTGATCAGTTGAAGAGAAGTAAAAGAAAAATGAAGCAGTTTGACAGACGTTCCAGGGAGAGAAGTTTTGACCCAGGTGATAAGGTGTTGATCCTTCTGCCAATTCCTGGTGATCCCTTGCGTGCACGCTACTCTGTCCCCTATGTTGTTGAGAAGAGTGTGGGTGATGTAAACTATGTCATCAAGACTCCAGACAGGCGGAAGAAGACGAGGTTGTGTCATATCAACATGATCAAGAAGTATGAGGAAAGAAGTGTGAGTGTGACTCCTGTTCTGAGTGTAGTGAATAGGGAACTAGAGAGTCTTGATGTAGAAGAGAGATGTGTTGGTGCCAAGCTGCAGAACTCTGATGTTCTTGGTAATCTGTCCCAGAAATTGAGTCATTTGTCTCCAGCTGAGAGGTCTGACGTTGAGAATTTGATTGGGGATTTTACTGGTTTGTTTGCAGACGTCCCAGGTCGAACATGTTTGGTCGAACATGATGTTGATGTCGGTGACACGGTTCCCATTAAGCAGCATCCCTACAGAGCTGGTCCAGAGAAATTGAAACACCTGCAGAAAGAGGTTCAGTACATGTTGGATAATGGAATTGTAGAGCATAGTAGTAGTGCGTGGAGTTCCCCTTGCATTCTAGTCCCGAAACCAGATGGGTCATACCGGTTCTGTACAGATTACAGGAAGGTGAATTCTTGTACTAAGGCGGATTCCTACCCCATTCCTCGCATTGATGATTGTATCGATAACATAGGAAATGCTAGGTTTGTCAGTACATTTGACATGTTGAAGGGATACTGGCAGATCCCGTTAACAGAGAAGGCAAAGTAAAGGCATTTGTGACCCCTCAAGGACGCTATCAGTATGCTGTCATGCCTTTCGGCATGAGGAATGCCCCAGCAACGTTTCAGCGGATGGTGAATGAACTGATCTCTGGGTTAGATGGGTGTGAGGCATACATTGATGACGTGGTGATCTACAGCAATACATGGGAGGACCATATCTCCAGGATCCGGAGGTTCTTCGAGCGTTTGTCTGCTGCCAACTTGACCATCAATCTGGTGAAAAGTAAGTTTGGATATGCAGAGGTACAGTTCCTAGGCCACATCGTTGGAGGAGGCAGAGTGCGCCCTGTGACTGCAAAGGTGGAAGCGATCCAGGACTTCCCGATACCAGAGACGAAGAAGGATGTGATGCGGTTCCTGGGAATGGCGGGCTACTCCCGTAGGTTCTGTCATTACTTTTCCGATGTTGTAGCGCCATTGACAGATCTTCTCAGGAAAGATGTCAAGTTTGTTTGGAGTAGCGAATGCCAAGGTGCGTTTGTCAAGGTGAAAGCACTCCTGTCAACCGGGCCCGTTCTGAAAGCGCCAGGCTTTTGAGAAGCTCTACAGCTTGATGGTCGATGCCAGTGACGTGGGTGCGGGAGCGGTGCTTTCGCAGTGCGATGACGAGGGCGTGGAGAAACCTGTCTGCTTCTTCTCGAAAAAGTTCTCCAAGAGCCAGCGGAACTACGCAACCATTGAGAAAGAAACTTTGGCTTTGCTGCTGGCACTCCAACACTTTGATGTGTACGTCAGCAATGGATCTCAACCGGTGGTGGTATGGACTGATCACAATCCACTGACATTCGTCGCAAGAATGAAGAACAAGAACCAGAGACTGATGAGATGGAGTATCATCTTAAAGGAGTATCCGCTGACCATTAAGCACATTCGCGGAAGAGACAATGTGGTGGCGGATGCCCTTTCTCGTGTTTGAATAACTTGTTAAGACTTCATACCGTCATACACGGTGATTTTTGAAGACAAAATGGACCCATTGTGTTTTGGAAACATTTCGACGCTAAAAATAACAACATGGACAAACTTTGACATTTTTAGTAACCCAAATGAGCATTTAATTCACATTGAATCGCTGTGAATGAGAAATTGCACTTTTTTAGTTAAGAAATTTTAGTTAAGAAAGTAAAACAAAAATTGATAATTAACAAGAATACACGATGATGTGTTTGATTGTTGACATTAAGTGTAATTTTGTCATACATTTCGTTTTAAAAAAAAGCGGATATTATGCATTTATTTCATACACAGAATACCGCTATTTTATATGTTTTTCCCCCTACAGGTATTCCTTGTCGGACCTGGTGACAGTGCATTGTGTATGTTGATTTTGATATACTATGATCTATGTTGTGTGTCAATCATACGTTTAATACTCAAAACATTCTTGGCATGATTGATTACTTAGTGAAAAATGTTTTAGAAAGCTTTGAAAAAGAAATGCATTTTTATTATGATGTTAAGTTTAGTTAGATGTATTTGAACCAAAAAAAAAAGAAATAAAAAAAAAAGAAAGAGTTATACATACAGTATGAGTCAAAAGAATGTAGTAATGTTAGTGTCTGGAATCCCTAACGCGCTAGCATTAACGTTATTGTTTCCTAACGCGTGTTCTAACGCGTTTGCGTTAGTGTTAGGAATTTTTTGGAATGCGTTAAAAAAAAAGCGTTTGCGTTAGCGTTAGGAATTTGTTGTATGTGTTAAAAAAAAAAAAATATTTAAACAATTCCTAGCAGTATAGTTGAAAGTTAGTACATGTAGGTTGTTATTAAATACATAACATTCATAATCACAGTTATTTGTTATTGTGCGTGTACATGTTTAGTACTATTAGATACTTAATACTTATTGAACAAAAGGTAACGTCGAAAAATGAAATAGGCTTTTGAAGAAGTGATTTAATTAGAAAGTTTTAAATTGTCATGAAAGGATGTTTGTTACATAATGATTCATGTGATACATGGAACGATTATTTTTGGTGGTACTGCTGGTACAGGATTACAACTACTGTCCATGTGTAGTATCTTGATATTTGTTTCGAAGTAGAAATAAGTAAAATGTGACCCATCGCATGCTTGGGCGAAGCCGGTATTGCATACATTTTGTTGTGATGAAAGTTTATGACATAGTTATTGACAATGTGAAAATCATAGGGCTTAGTTTATATACATTGTATCTCGTATTTGTTTTATGTTGCCAGGAACATGTTGAGGTCATTTATTTACATTTTATAAACGCCCTCTTTAAGGAGGGAACTGTGACGGCTATCCATATCCGATTTGTGTGATTAAGCGTGCCATAGGCACGAGAGGTTGATTATTAACATAGTTGCTTTTCAAGTCACATCTCGGCAGTTTTGTGTGTTCATTTCGTCTATTCTTTACTGTTTCTGTTAATTCTGGAGTGTGCAGAAGGTTGCGGACAGCCAGTCCGTAACAATAGGGGGCACTTCACAAAATATTGTTTGTGAGATAACGACAAACTCACTCTCACATTAGAAAGAACATACAATTTTAATGACAGAAACATTTTTATTTAAACAAATTCGGTTCCGAAATGGCTGAAACATAAATAAACATATGTTTTTATATATTCAAAATTTGCTTCACTATATGGGATATTTTGAACGTTGTTTATGATATTTCTATTGAATCATTATCAAAAACAAAAATGCACAATTTTGTATGTAGATACTTAATTGGGATTTAGAGTGCGCACTCTTGAGTTGTTACAGCTCTTTTGAATGATTACCTAGCCATATATTATGTTTCGAGCATGGTGAAGTTATACTCAACATGTAATAAGTGTTTTTTCTCTACATTAAAAGGTGATCAATGCATCAATCAGAGAGGTCCCACCTTTCTGCATTAATGATGTGTAATACATGTTTGTTGTGCGTGCTTGAGGGGGGGGGGGGGGGGGAGGGGTATTCACCCTTAAACGCCATATCTATATGTTTACAATCTGTTTAGAATTAACAACCTGGGCGAACTCCTTGATGCACCCACCCACCTGGACATATTCTGACATATTTATTACCCTAAGCATAGGTCCACACTAATATGTAGGGCCTCTTTCCCTGTAAAAACAATTTACACTACGATACACTCTGTAGGCTCACTTGCATGTATTGATATTAAAGGGAATCTAGTAGTAACTGACTAGTGCACGTAGTGATGGATACTGTTAATAGCGTGTGAATTTTAGCGTTGTGACATGTCCACTTAGAAATGTGTAAAAAGTGTTCATTCGAAATGGAAGCTTCACCAAATGGATGGCCCAGTATTGAGCGAAAATGTCGCAAACGGATATTCGCATGTCCAACTTGTTAAATGAGGCTTGCTAAATGAAATCAAAAGAAAAACAAACTATAATATTGGGGGGGGGGGGGGGGTTATATAAATAAAGAGAAACAAAAAGAGATATAATTTCTTATTGGCTTGGAAACGGGGTAAGATAATGGGGAGGGGGAAGGGGGGGGGGGGGGTTTACTTGCTTGGTGCCGTTCTATATTAATCAAGAGAAAAACAAAATATAATTTATGATTGGCATAGCCAAGGTGGGGGGGGGGGGGGGGGGGGCTGTGGGCTTGCTTGAGACAGGTTCTATATAAATAAAGAGAAACAAATATAATTTCTTATTGGCGTAGCCAGGGGGGAAGATAATAGGGGTGGGGGATTGCGTGCTTGATACCGGTTCTATATAATAAAGAGAAAACAAACTATAAGTTATGATTGGCATAGCCAAGGGGGTTGGAGGGGGGGGGGGGGGGGGGGGGTGGGCTTGCTTGAGACAGGTTCTATATAAATAAAGATAAACAAATATCATTTCTTATTGGCGTAGCCACGGGGGAAGATAATGGGTGGGGGGGGGGGGGGGGTGGGTGGTTGCTTGCTTGATACCGGTTCTATATAAATCAAAGCTTGCCATGATCAATTTTACATTTAAACAAAACAAAAATATATGTGAATATTGTTTCCCTTTCCTGTTACAGTACGAACATATAAGTTTATATTATAATTAATTGAGTCTACATCACAAAATTGTATCAAACCTGACTCATTTTTCCAATCTCTCGGAATCGCATGAAATATATCAATTATTGTAAGCAAATTCTCACCTATCATACCCTGGTTCAAGAAATATGCAACGGGCTTACCATGTCCATTAACAAGTATATGATTCAACATAACAATCCCTCGTGCTAATAACTCTATCAAATACAGTCTTATTCTTTATATATATATGTTCCTATTATTAAAATTAATGCATGGATTCATGCAACCATTATAATGCCAAGCTTTCAACATTTCCAAATAATAAGGTGGAAACAAATATAATTTCTTATTGGCGTAGCCACAGAGGAAGATAATGGGGGGTGGGGATTTGCTTGCTTGATAAAGGTTCTATAAAAATAAAGAGAAAACAAGCTATAATTTATGATTGGCATAACCAAGGGGGGGGGGGGGGGGGGTGGTGGGCTTGCTTGAGACAGGTTCTATATAAATACAGAGAAACAAATATAATTTCTTATTGGCGTAGCCACGGGGGAAGAATGAAGATAATGGGGGTGGGGGATTGCGTGCTTGATATCGGTTCTATACAAGTAAAGAGAAAACAAACTATAAGTTATGATTGGCATAGCCAGGGGGGGGGGGGGGGGGCTCACTTAATACAGGTTCTATATAAATAAAGAGAGAAACAAAAATCAATTTTAGATTGGCCTATAATTAGCCATGGGTGGGTAGGTGGGGGGATAGAATATAGAATAATGGAGGCATATAAACATACCATAACTATATTTTCAGACTGGCGTAGCCCAAAAAAAGGGGGGGGGGGGTTGCTGGATAACTAGAAAAAAAGCAAACTATAAGTTATGTTGGCGCAGCCAAGGGATGGAATTGGGGGTGGGGGTGGGGGGGGGGGGGGGGCTTGATTAACTCAGGGGGCAATCTTGCACTTTCTGCCCATCTGTCCATCTCTTTGGAGAGCCCCCCTCTTACGCATGCATGAAATATGGAGCACCACCCATCTCATGGGTGACCCTTCAAAAGCCTGAGAGCTCTGTGGGCTCCGTTCTTCTTTTAAGGAGCCCCCTCTCAGAAAATCATAAGTCTTAGTGCTTTGCCATTCTAATAAAAGCCCCCTTCATGTGATCCTGAAGCCCGGGGACTATATCAATCTTTTTGTGAGCCCCTTCAGGTGCATGTTTGAAGTCTGAGGGCACTCTTCCAACTTGTTGGTGACCCCCTCAGAGGCCTGGGGGCTCTGTCATTCTTATGGGGATCCCCTCTAAGTATGAATGAACCCTGGTGTCATCACTTATCTCATGGGTGATGTAGCCCACAAGTTTCTAAAGGGGTCACTGACATGGGCGCTGTCCCAAGGGTTCATTCTTGCTACAAGAGGCTCCCAACAGAAGGACAGAGCCCCCCATGCTTCTGAAGGCATCACCGATGAGATGGGCAGTGCCACCAGAGTTCATTCATGCTTAGAGGGGGCTCCCCAAAAGAAGGACGGAGTCCAAATGCTTCTGAGGGGGCCACCAAAGAGTTGGGCGGTGCCCCTAGACTTCACTCATGCTCGGAATGGGCTACTAAAGGAATAGGAAGAGCCCCGGACTTCAATTATACTCGAAGTGGGCCTTTCAATGAATGGACAAAGCACCAGATCTGATATTGTGCATAGGGGAGGCCCACAAAAGAAGGACGGAGCCCCCGGGCTTCTGAACGGGTCACCAATGAGATGGGCGCTGCCCCCGGGTTCATTCATGCTTTTGATGGGGCTCCCAAAAGTGGGACAGAGCTCCCATTCTTCTGAAGTGGCCACTCATTAGATGAGTGTTGCCCTCATGGTTCATTCATGCGTAGAGGGGGTTCCACAAAGGAAGGACCTCTGAGGGGGCCACCAAACAGTTGGACGGTGCCCCTAGTCTTCATTCACGTCCAAACGGGTCTCCGAAGCCCAGAGCACCAAAGCCTCAGATAATTGAAGGGGGCTTTTACTAAATGGACAAAACACCGGTCTCATGATATCCTGATATCCCTTTCCCATCCTCTTTCCCCGTGGCTACTCCATGTAAAACAAATATAGTATTATCGTTATTTAATGTAGAGCCTTACTAAGCAAACCCTAACCCCCCCCCCCCCCCCCCCACCCTCAGCTACGCTAATCATAATTTTTTAAACGTTTTAAACCTAATAAGGCCGGTGGGCATAATGCCCCCCCCCCCCTCCGCGATTTTTTGTATTGCTCCAGAACGCTGTAAGATGACGCGCCGCTGCTTGGTGACTTTTTTCTTTCGGGTCTTGCGCACATTTAAAACAAAAAAATTGAAAATCGGACCCATCGTTACAAAGTCATATGACCTTTGTCGATGCATGTCAGCCCGAAATCGCTCAATTTCGTGATTTGTGTACAAAACATATAGAAATGTCAATTTTAGTAAAATGAGGTATATCATTGGTTATTTGGTGTTGTTTACATTTTTATGTTGGTTTTGAGGTTTAAAATCAGTGAAATTATAGTTAGAAATAAAATAAACAATAAAAACAATAAAATACATAAGTTAAAAAAACCAAGAAATACATAAGAAATTATCAAAACAATAGAAAACATAAGGAAGAACCTGGCTCTTTCAAATTTTGTTGTCTTATTATTATTTCAAATGCTCTAAAGAATATATGTAGTAAAAATCAGAGTTTAGTTATGAAGAATATATGATTTATGGGTAAAAAATATTAATTTCATGACATATTTGCATAAATTACCATAAATATGCAAATTAATGCATTTTTCTAAAAATTAAAAATACCATTGTATTCTACACAATTCAGTTATCATGCGTGCAAATTTTCACGGCGATCGGCCGCTCCGCGCAGAGATCTTGGGGTCCGCTTGTCATAAGGACCGCTATTCATAACGTGTAACTTCCTGTACCTCATGCCTTTATGAATAGTGACCCCCCCTTATCGTTTTATGAATAGCGGTCCTTCACGTATAGGAAGTTACACGTTATGAATAGCGGTCCTTATGACTAGTGGTCCTTATGACTAGCGGTCCTTATGACTAGTGGTTCTCATGACTAGCGGTCCTTATGACTAGCGAGGTTATCCCGAGATCTTAGGGGACATAATGCCCCCCCCCCCCCCCCCGCCGTAGGAAGACCTCAAATAGCCCGGCCTTTTTAAGGTTAAAAACCTATTAAGATTTTATTCAAAGTAGTCTCCAAGCATTGTTTACAATTTTTTCTAAAAAGTCTAAATTTCGCCCGGTGAAAAACATTTTGAATACAAATATATTATGGATATTTCAGCCGTTTGTGTATCGGTTTTGATCATATAAAGTTTATTATTTTTGTCGTTAAATTTGTATGTTCTTTCGAATTTGACAGTCAGTGTTTCATTATCTCACAAAAAATGTCGGGGGCACTTCGGGAAATACCAATCCTCAACATTACCTTTAATAAACAACCTCATAAAGCTAGACTCTTTTATTATATTAATCAAGCCCCCCCCCCCCCCCCCCCACCCCCTCCATCCTCTTCCCACTTGGCTACGCTTATCAGAAGTTATAGTTTTGTTTTCTCTTTGTTTAACAAGAGCGTGTATAAAGCGAGCCCCCCCCCCCCTTCCCCACCCCCCCGGCTAGTTTTGTTTTCTCTCAATTTAATACAGAGCCAATCACAGCAAGCCCACCTCCAGAATAATCAGAAATTATATTTTGTGTTGCTTTTCATTTTATTGGGCAAGCCACCACCCCCCCCCCCCCCGTGAATGTGCCAATCTGATATTATAGTTTTGTTGTATCTTTATTCAATACAGAGCCTTATTAAACAATTGCCCCCCCCCCCCCTCTACCCTCCCCGTCTACCACCCCCCCCCCCCCCCCCTGGCTACGCCAATCTTAATTTATAATTTTGTTTTCTCTGTATCTAAAATAGAGCCTTATAAAGCAAGCCCCCCCCCCTTTCCCTACGCCAATCAGAAATGAAAGTTTGTAGTTCTTTTCATGGTATTCCCCCCCCCCCTCCCCTTTCCACCTTTGGCTACGCCAATACAAAATTATTGTTTGTTTTTCTATTCATGTTATTAAGCAAGTGGCCCCTTCCCTTTCTTGGCTACGCCCATCACAAACTATAGTTTTGTTTTCTTTTGATTTCATTTAACAAGCCCCCCTATCCTGTATGTATAACAAAATGAATCGCTGGCTGGAAAAAGTTCAACATTTCTTCGGGAAATGGTTGCCTGCGTCTCGTGTACCTTGTTCATGCTCTTGTATACTAAATCATGTGGCATAAATATAGTCTATGGTGAAATAATTGAACTGTGTACGTCACTTTGCGCACATATTATTTAGGGGTGAATATTTATAGAAAATGTAAACAAAATATCTCTTTTCTTTTCCACGTCGGTTAAAAACACGACGCACTTAAATCCATGGACAGGCGTTTTTTTCTTTTCGCTTTTTTTCTTTTCGCGGTTCAAGTAAAAAAAAAAAAAAAAATCATGTGATGTTTGCAGCGCTACGTTCGGAAAACTACAGTAGGGTATATATTTTTGTACAAGTTTTTTCTTCTTCTTCTTCTTCATTACACATCACAAACGCCCTCGTGATATTATTCACGAGGGCTCTTTTTTTTTTTTACATCGTTTTCACTGCTCAAGGGTCTAATAAATGATTATCATGATGTGATATATCCGATAATGCCATGTTTGGTACGTTTCTGGCGCTTTCCGATCACGCAAAAAGATGTACAAAAAAATATTAAAACGGGGGCGATTCCAAAGGTATCGTGGGTAAATCGCCCGTCGCCTTCGTGTATTTTTTGGGGTTGCTGATCATATGATTATTGAAGCAGTGACCATATAAACCTAAAGATAAACCGTTAGTTATACTCACAATAAACTTTTCACAGAATAGATAGGAAATGGACTCAGTCTCCTTTCATTTTTTTTCTTCATGTGTTCTTGATGGAGCAAAGTATTATTCCATATCAAATAAAGGATTTTAACAAATTGGGGACATGATTTTTCATGTATAAAGCGTGTAAGGGAAGTGTAACCAAATATACGGTCAGTATGGTCAGTTACCGTCATGCTGTCAGTAAAGTTAGCATAAAAGGAAAAGGTGCCAATTACTCTATATTGTCTGGGAATCTTTGGATGACTTCCTATCAAACTCATCATTCTAGTAAGTCAGGGACATGAGATATATTGCCATAATGCTGCTTGTTTTTCTTTTTGCGTTACGTCATTTGCTCGCTGTTTGATAAGAAATGCAGATTGGGTAGACAAACTTACACCGATATCTTCACTTTTATCAACTTGTATCAAATGTATGACCCCCAGTACTGGCGTACTGGTTGGGGGAGGGGGGGCGCTTGGGGGCGCTTGCCCCCAAATAAATTTAAATCATGGCTTTTATCTAATTCGATAACAGTGATTAAAATAAAAGAGTATTTCTTTAGACAAGAAAACTCAGATTTTAATTCACGTCAAGTCAAATTCCTTCCCAAGTATGCACCAAGTGTGCACCACCTACCATCACCCTTCCCCCTCTCGGTTATCGTTTCGCTCCCTCGGGAATCGGTCTTGTATACGTCTGGAATACAATGTTCATGTTGTTTTGTCATAAAATAATGCTTTTGATGCACTGTTAGAACTGAATATGTCACTTTGCGAATTATTTGGGGGTGCATTTTTGTTATTCACCATGAATCAATCATAACCTCTTCTGGTTAAGAATTATGACGATGATGACGCACTAACGCACATTATAGTACATGTCGTCAAGTCAGAATTTCCTTTCCATGTATGTACCAGATTGCACAGTTTCAAGTCAAAAAATACCAAAGCTATACACCCTCCCCCCGCTCAGTCGCTTTGCTCTTTCGGGCTTGGTCTCCTTGCTCCCTCGCAATATCCGGTGGTGATGCGGATTTTGTTTAGCCTCCCCCCCCCCCCCCCCCCCCCCCAAAAAAAAAAAAAAGAAAAAAAAAAGTTTTTGCTCAGTACGCCACTGACCCCCATGTCTCTTTGTTTAAATATGACTACAATGAAAATAATGTCATAACAATCATAACGTCGGTTACCGTGGAATTGCCCATTACTGATTAGTAGAAACAAACATCGACAATATTGTGATTTTCGAATTCCCCTTTCAACGAAAACATATTTAGAATTCATTATCACCAAGAAAGTTTTAAATGGATAGTTGAGTTCTGGTAAAGAGAATACAGTTTAAGTAGTAACTAAAACCTGCACCATTACATTACAAACTGATAGTTATAACTTCACCATGCTCGAATAGGTATACAACATTACTAATGACAAAGTAAAAAGCCTGTAATCATTCCAAATTATCTAATAATTGTGGGGCCCCACGATTATTACAAATGGTTATGGTTATGGATATTTCAACCATTTCTGAACAGATTTGTATCAAATAAAGTTTATTTTGTATACTATTTCTAAAGCAAACCTCAACTATCCCTTTAAATATGTATAGTAAATCCATAATGTTACTTTTCATGTTCGCACCTCATTGGACAAATAATTGGTCCATCAACAAAGTAACTAGAGTTTACTGGAGGAGACGAACTAGATGCACTAGAACAATTTGCATAATGTATACCTCACTCATTGATTTGTATTAGTCTAGACCAACTTGATAAGAACAATCTGCCACTCAGATCCATTCCTGACCACCCGCTGTCTTCACCTTCATTCTTACGACATCGCCCGCAAGACCATTCCCATTTCATACTCATAGCCTATCGTCAAGGTAATGGATAACAGCAATAAGACATGAGAACACATATTGAACTGACACATTTCACAGGAATGGAGCCAGGACAAGACACGGGCTTGACAAAGGCTACCTGGATGCCAACCTGGAATAAACTAGCTAGATCTATCAAGGTGGTATGCATACGTGTGTGCTATAACATAATTCAATAAATGACCACCAAGGTAGCAGCTACAACTTACAAGACCTATCTATACATCTGCAAGACAAGAAAACAAACATAAAAGGGATACATTCTAAGGATGATGATAATACTTATAATAATTTGATCAAAACATCAAACGTAAGGGGTTCATAAAGAAGAGATACATATAGGGCGTGCCCCCACGTAATTTGCATGCTCTCGCCACACGTTAAAGAAATTGTAGACGAACAGATGTGTAGACTAAAAGACTGGTAGACCAAATATATTGTAGACCACTTGTTTTGTAGACGAAATGGATGGTGGACCAAATGTACATGTAGACCAAATGATTTGTAGACAAAATGAGTTGTAGACCAAATAGATTGTAGACCAAATGAATAGTAGACCAAATGTATAGTAGACTAACTGGTTAGTAGACCAACTAAATAGTAGACCAAGTGATTCGTAGACTAACTGGTTGTAGACTAAATGGGTTATAGACCAATTGGTAGTAGCCCAATTGATAAGTAGACTAACTGGCTATTAGACGAAATGCACATTAGACTAACTGAATAGTAGACCATGTGGTTATTGGACGAATTGGCAGGTAGACGAATTGTCTTATAGACCAAATGGCTCGTAGACGAATTTACTGTAGACGAACCGGGTTTAGACTAAATGACAGTGGACCAAATGGGTAGTGGGCCAAATGGTTGTAGACCAAATGGCAAGTGGCCTTATTAGGGTTAACTCTCAATTTAAGTCACAAGATTACAAAAATCTTGTAAAATGAGAAAAAAGAAGAGTCAAAAGGCATATATGCAAAGACAAATCTAAGAGAAAACGTTAATTATGTTAAAGGGGTAGTTTAGTTTTGGTAAGGCTGAACTTTAGTAGCCAAAACCTGCACAGTAACATTATAAACTAATAGTTATAACTCCACCATGCTCGAAAAGTATACAAAATTACAAACAACTAAGTAAAAAGCCTGTTATCATTCAAAAATAGCCATTAAAACACAAGAGGGCGCTTTTAAAAACGGCCTTGGTTTCAACCATTTTTCATACAAAATTATGCATGTGATGTTTTATTGATATAATGAATAAATAGCGAGATCATCAACAACTATTTAAAAAATGCTTTTGAAAATTTTTGAAAAAGTAAAAGCATTTTTTTATTTTTTTATAAAAATCATATAATTATTTGGGCCCCAAATAATTATAAGATCAGATATATTTATTGATATTTTAGCCGTTTCTGGGTCGATTTTGACCAAATAAAGTTTATTCTGCCATTAAAATTGCATGTTCTCTCAAATTTGACACTCAATTTTTCATTACCTCACAAAAATATTGTGATGTGCAGCGCCCTCTCTACCAAAACTAAACTACCCCTTTAACAATAGTGGCATACAAAGATATCATTATCATTATAGTATGACGCCATGGTGGCATAAAACAAACTTATCATCATAGAATGATGCTAAGAGCATGAATATTATATAATTAAAGGATATCAAATCCCACTATTTATTTTATATCATATTCCTAACATAAATTAAGTTTATCATACTCAATAACAAGTAGATCTAACAATCAAATGTAATATACAAAAGGAAGTAATTTTGTATCTTCAATAAAGATTGAGTAATTAAACAAGTCTTGATTTAAGTAATATTCCTAACTCAAATTAAATTTATCGTATTCCATTTATACCAAGTACATTAATACAAAATATGTATAATTAAAATTGAGTAATTACACATTAATTTGTATTATATTCTTAACATAAATTAAATTTAACATTTAATGACAAGTGGGCAATTCCTGATCGATGAGAGGAGCCAAACATGGAAAAGTTTAAAGTTCATGAAATACGATTTCAAAGCATGTTTTGGGTTGACAACATCCTATATATTAGTGTATAGAAAACCGTTTGTGAATAAATTAATCTTTTTTTCTAAAAGCAATGTTTGAACTTTTGGGGTTTTCTAGGCTTCAAAATTTTAAAAAATTACTAAATTTAACAACAAATCAATAAATTATTGATCCCTGACATTATTCCTTTGTATATACTTTGCAATTATACTAGTTCATGGATAATCTTCTTATTTTGTAAAGCACTTGTTCCAGCCGGAACCAATATTTGCAGGACAGAATGACCAAATCTACTCCAATTTGTATCTAATTCCGTTACCAATATTGCAAGAATTTTTTTTAAAGAACTTAAATTTTGATTAATTGTTCTATAATTGTAAATCCAATGATAAAATATGTGTCCTTGAAAACCCAAACGCCCAACTGTTTAATATATTAACCCATTCCTATGAAAACATTGGTAACGGAATTACATGGTAACGGAATTACACCGGTAACGGAATTACATTGGTAAGGGACGCACAATTTAATTGAATATCGTCCGCGAACAAAATATAAGATGCAACATTCGATGCATAAATCAAACCATTAATATAGACTAAAAAGAAACTAAACATATTTATGATTTCTGAAATAGGCAATAAAACACAAAAATAGTCCTAACAAGATACATAAACACTTCAACATCCTAAAGGCACATTTCATCCAAAAAAGATGATAAAACGCCATCGACATTCACGCATGACCAACTGAACACAATTCCGAACACTTTATTCTCACTACAAAAGGAGAATAACTGTTGACAATACCAATGCATTCTGCCCCCCCAAAAAAAGAAGAAAAACAAGTGTGTGTGTGTGTGTCGGGGTGGGGGTGGGGGGGGGGGGGGATGGTGGCAAAACACGTTTTGCGCCACCCCCCCCCCCCCCGCCCTCGTCTGACGTTTTGTTCTTGAAAGATGTTATGATCTCTCAGGAAAAAAAGATCGAGGGGGGGGGGGGGGATGCACTGAACTATATTGCTGTACACACGCGCGACCACAGGTTTTTCAAACCCACCCTAAACAAGTTTTATCCATTTGTCAATGTATACCCTATTCAAGTATTTTCTCGTGCTTTTTTGACAATTTTGCCCCCTAAACAAGTATAACCCCTCAAATATACCCCTAAACAAGGTCTACGTCAATTGCTCTCCATTAAACCTCTACAAATAATGGAAATGTTTAACCGCCTTAAACATTTAACCCTAAACAAGGTCTACCTTAAATAAACCTCTAATGTTCATGTACTTGTCAATCCCCGGCAAACTCCAGACAAGTCCGGGACACAAGTTTTGGGAAAAAGATTCCCTAAACGCGTATTTGTTTAACTCCACAAACATACCCTTTTTTTGATATTGGCCTTTTTGACACCCTAAACGCGTGAAGCGCCATGACCGGCAAAAAGTACCCTTTTTACGCGTTTTGTACAGCAATATAGTTAGGTACCCCTTCCCCCCAAGTTGGGATACTCTTGTTCAGCCAACGCAAGTGACTCCGGGGCCGGCGGCGTCGATGGGGGCCTAGGCAACTCGAATGACTTGATCCTCGTCGTCACTCCCTTCTTCGCTTCAACTGGCATCTCCTTGTTAGATCAGTACTTGTAGCTTCTTCAGATGTTGACTGCGGTATAATTCCCAACCGTGTAGCGCGCAGAGCAGCGACGGCCGGCGGTCATCCTGCTAGGCAACTATTCACATCACTAGTGAGCTAAAGCGAGCGGGAACCAGTAACTGCCAGCTAAAGCGAACGGCGTGAGAGCTAGAACCGCAGCGTAGCGAGCGGCAGGCGCAACGGTTCGTGCTGCTGCGAGCGGTGTCGAGCAATAGCGTATCAATACACACAATCGTGCGGACGACAACGAGCTAAAGCGAGGTAAGTCGTATGTGAAACGTAGCAATAGGCATTGACACGCGCTCCAAAAATGCCTATATTATTGCGAATTATTGCGTATACCTGCGCTAGGTCGATCGCTGTCGCTCGCTGTTGCTCGCATTCACTGGTTGCCACTCGTATTAGCTCGTAGGCAATTTGACATTGCGAGAATGTATACAATGTTAAAACTATCGAGCGACCAATGCGCCCTACGCGCTAATCTGCGTATTGAGTCCGTAGTAAGCACGCTCCATTGCGCTTTAATGGGTATGTATGCGTTCGGGCAATACGCAGCAATATGCAAGCCCAGTACGCAAATGGGTGACCGAGGCATTATTACGGAACATAAAGGGGCCTTTAGCTCAATACGCGCGAATTATTTTATATAAACGAGTATGTTTTTAAGGATAAGAACGTGTACGTCCTAGACAATGGCTATGTTCTCTCCTGTAGAGCCATGCACACATTATCTAGAATAGCGATACGATTCTAGATTATACAATTTGTCTGGAAATATTTTGGTTGAAATTGTTGTTGAATTGAGGACTAAGATTTACACTTTTTATACGACTATTAATTTTGTATGTTGGTTCCCTTAAAGATAACTTACCCATCTTGCTACATCCAGGATTCATCTCCTGCGATGATCGTGGTTTCTAGTTCAATAGTAAAATAAATTGATACACTATAACGCTCCATTATAATAAGCAATTGGGGGAAAATACAACGGCAATTAAGACTACCATATCGTTACCATGCACAATAAACGATATGTTATCTGCATTAATTATGTTTAATCATAATATTGCATTTGTTTTCATTATTATAACATGGGTGCCCTTACTTGACAAGTGTTATGCTTCTTGTGGTGCTAGCCGTTACAATTCGAATTGTACAAATGTTTTTTGTCTGTTTGTTCTTGTTTTTCTTTTTGAATTACACGTTGAATGGTCGGGTCTAAACGCTCAATACCAGAACAGTCCATAATCTAAATCAATGACTATAAATGACTACAATATGAATGTATTTCCAAATACGTAAGTGTTCTATGATGATTGCCCTATAATAATGTTAATGCTGGTTGAATTTTATTGAATACTTCAACATGTGTTTTACCTTTGATCGCCGAGCCCGAGAGCCGCTACTGTACATCTTGTCCAAGATCATCCGTTGTATTTGACTGCGTTGCGTGAATGACTGGACAAATTCCTGGTCTGTAATGTTTTTCGCTAAGGGATGATCTTTAAGTCGTTTCTACAAAGTTACAAATGGAAACCAATATCACTATGTAGGTGCATAAACTCTTGCTCATAATATTTGGCTATGCGTGTCCTATTTGATTTTTCTAATGAAGTAGTTACATTCTGGCAATTTTCATATTATTTTTCGGCAAATATCACATAATCTTTTGCGAGCGATAATGCGTTTATTTATTTATTATTTAGCAGATTAATTGATACTTGTATGGAGAACAAGGAACAACATCCTTTCAGTAGAAATTCCATCTCGCATAACTTTATGGACAATTGCACCAACATGAGTTATACGTTGTCGTAAAAGTCAATTTGATTGAATACCATTGTAAACGAAACTTTATGTATTTTTTTCATCTCCAGGATAAGGAGACTGAGGAGAGAGTTAAGCACTACAAAACCATACTGGGCCTTGTGGTTGTTTTTACGAATATCGTTAATTATATAGCAGAATATGTTATTTATCAATGGCATTATGTTGACTAATCACTATTATCATGATTATAGTTGTTAAAAAGTATTCAAATGTATTATTTAACAGTTTTAATTTAATCATAATTTGTATGCAAATAAATTAAACTGTATCTTGGATACAGATATACGCCGTGCGTCACATGTTAGAAACATACACAATATAACTGTGCGGAGCGCGATTTTTGTTTTCCCGATGAACTTTCCGTCCTAATGAATTATGTTTTCATAAGCATCAATGTGGGCTACTCATGAATATTCAAAACTAGGATTAGGGTTCGGGTGAGTTTGAGGGTCATAATTACAATGAGACCGTACTGACCATCAGCGGATTACGTGGCATATTGGTAACGCTGTAGACTTCAACACTTGGTATCATGGGTTCGAACCCTCTCTTATGACTCTTCGTTTCTTTTATTATAATACATAGCGGTTCATTAATTTTAGTAAACTTATCATGCAGAGTTTTCACTAAAGAATGAAATCTGACAAAACGTTAGTAGGAGAACAATATTGCGTGTTGGGCACCAGTGCCACCTTTCTTTATTTTGTTAACAACCCCGGAAAACAGGTTAATTGAACAGAAGAAAATACCTGTCGTGTTGTCCTGCTGGAGGGTACTTGCGTAGTTTTAATTTAATCATAATTTGTATGAAAATAAATAAAACTTCATCTCGGATACAGATATACGCACTGATTAACAAATTTAAAACATGCACAATAATTATAACTCTGCGGGGTGCGATTTTGTTCATACGCGCTTTTTGTCCTAATGAATCATTCATAAGCAGCGATGTTGGGCTACTCATGAATATAGGTTTTGGGTGAGTTTGAGGGTTATAATTACACTGAGACCGTACTGACCATCGGCGGACTAACGCTGTGTACTTCAACACTTGGTATCATGGGTTCGAATCCTGTCTTATGATTCGTCTTTTCTTTTACCACAATACATGGTGAGTAGTGGTTCATTTAGTAAAAGTATCATGGAGATTTCTCACTAAAGACTGAAATCTGACGAAAAGTTCGTAGGAGAAAAAATATCGCGTGCGGGGCTCCAGGGAGTCCAGTGCCACCTTTCTTAATTGTGTGAACAACCCTGGGAAAAGGGTTAATCATGTTAATTGAACGGAAGAGAATACCTCTGTCCTGCTGGGGGGTGCCTGTAGGTCCTGCGCTTCTTCTTCACATTGCACCTTTCGAATGTAGCCGATCATATCATGCAGTCCCAAAGAAGGCATCTCCCTCATTTCGAACATCATGAGCTCATTATATCGGTATGTTTGGATGAGAGAGTACGTGTAGGACGCTAACGCTTCCGTTGATGTTAACTGAAATACATTAGAAAGAATGAATTAATAATGTTCCTCAATGTAATAAGTTTACTTTGTCTGAACATTCACTAGCAGGTACTTTTTCATGGCAAGATGTGCCTATATTAAATCAGAGGGGAAATTTGTTTGGTTATGTCATAAAATAACTAATCCTCATTTTGAAAAAAACATTTAAAGATAAACTACATTTGGTTGAAAACAGATGAATTATTCACAAATACATCACATTAAAAAACAAATTTGGGCCCACCATTTATTCTCGATTTAAACAAATACAATTATCATACACATATTTAAGAGCAAAGGAAAGCAAAAACATTCAAGCCACACTAGATTGTATTTTAGTTTTTGATTTTTGAGACATCAATGGTAGAGGCGACCTTTTCCATATTCGGAAATATTTAATTCTGGACCACTCATATAAAACATAATTCACAGTGACTGATTGAATTTCGTAAGTCGTACGATCAAAGTAAAAATGTTGACATTATGGGGAACCGTATGTGTGTATATATTTGTAATATTGTTTCACTTGGCCAGGTTTCATGTTATTTTGACTACTTAATTAGATTTGCAATGAGGCTTGTATCAATACATTTATTTGTATTATAATAAAATGTTAATCAACAAAATTGACTACCTATGTACCTGTTCTTTGTCCATTAACATCATATGATGTGGAACATGTGTGAACTCCTTTGTTGCTGGATTATCAACTAAGAGTGAAGCAGTTCTTGGCCGAGAATGTGACTCAGATCCTGACAATGAGATGATGTCCATTTCAATCTCATCGTACGTGTACGTGTCCTTCACATTAAGCATCATCGCTGATATGTACTTCACAAAGGCATCGTTGACAGAGACTGGTGGTTGTAAGGTTTCCTTAACATTTTCCCACACCTATAACAAAAAACAGAAACGAACATAATAGTGCAATGGAAGTCGAAAGTAATCCAGGACACGACAATTTAAACAATTGTTTACTATAATAATACAATCAGATCATAATGTAATTATTCTTCTTTGTACCAGGCCGAACAAATGGGAGGGGGATACCTAGAGTGCTTTTACACCTGTGATTGCAATCTTTTGCTTGTAGACGACGAAAAGGACTTCGCGCAAACTGTAATTACAATCGCGTTTCTGGAGACGTTTCTGTTAAGCAAACATTGAGAACGCTGGTACTACACTGCATGGCTGCATTCAAAGCGAATAGCGCCCGGTTTATCGGCGAAAGTGCATGTAAGTTCGCGTAAGCTCCGGCTCCCAAATCATGTTTTGGAGGTCAAGCCGTTTACGCTACCAATTCGCATTGTGATTTGCGTAAATCAGGATATTAAAGAAAACACCTCTGGACCGCGATTCGTGATTCTAGTTAGTGTTTTCACGGTAAAAAATACCGTGATTGGAGTGAAAATTACCCCAATTATGATAGCAATCAAAGACGTCTTAAGGCACTCTGGGTATTATCAATGAAGTACAGGAAGATAATTGGAGCTATTTGCGATTGTTGTGTTATTGTTTATTTTCATGATTGTCAATTTGGATTGTGGAATAAAACATAATATATTTGGAGATTCTTGAATCGTATTTGGTATGTTTTTCTTTCACATACTGATATTGATGAATTGATGTATCAAGTAAATCAAGAATTGGACAAAGTTTTAAAATGGTTTTATGCGAATAAGTTGCGAGTCAATCAATCCAAAACAACATTTATGATCTTTAATTTTAAGGACAGATGTAAAAACATACTTCATGATGTTAATCTGAAACTAGATGAAATTGATGTTGAACAAGTTCTAAATGCGAAATTTCTTGGAGTTACTATCGATAATAAATTGACATGGGAAAAACACATTGAGTCAATCTCTAAAAGGGTCAGTTCTAATATTGGTGTCATGGGTAAATCACGAAGTGTCCTACCGCAGAAGTCATTAGTTACTTTGTATAATGCAATTATATATCCATATCTATCATATTGTAACTTAGTATGGGGAAGAACATTTGACAAATTTTTGAAGCCATTATTTATATTACAGAAACGTGCCATACGGTTATGCTGTAACGCAGAATACAGGGCGCATACTTCTCATTTGTTTAAATCTCTAAAATCGCTCAAACTGCCAGATGTTATTTCCCAAAATACCTCGTTATTCATGTATATGTCTAAGCATGCTATGTTACCACCCATATTTAATGATCATTTTTGTTTAAATTTTGATGTACATTTATTGAATACTCGGAATAGAGATAATTTTTACTTACCAAGATTCCGTTCTTCTTTTATGCAACATAAATCAATTAGATTTCAGGGACCTGTAATTTGGAACTCGTTAAATGATGTATTAAAGGGTGAAAAGAGCTACAACCTTTTTAAAAATAGACATAAACAAGCGATACTCGAGACTTATTGAATTCACAAAATTAGCATTCTTGTAAAAATAAGAATTATATATTAATTAAAATTATGTTCTTTTAAGTGTATCTAGATAGACTCTTTTAGTTATAGAATAGCTGTTGAAGTTAGAATGTAAGTCATTCAAAGTATTGTTTTTAGTTTTTAGTTTTTAGTTGTTATTGTTTTAGTTTTTTAGCTTAATTAAGGGGCTGCTGATATACAAGTTTTTACTTTATAGCTATACCCCGGCATATGTATGTACATGTATATTTGTATGACTCACCATTATTGTATATGTATTATATTTTATGATGCCGAATAAATGAATTGAATTGAATACACATGTACAAATGAACCCCTTGAGTGCCAAGCTCGCATTTTTTTTTCACGCGTTACACGAGTTCCAAGAGCATTACGATGATTGGCGTGTTAAAAAACGCTTACCATTTGAATATCATCAATCCCATACAATATTGACGTTTCTCTAAACTCTTCAGAATGCGTCTCTTCGCAGATAGCGAGCTTTGAATTGATATACCGCATGATGTTCATCTTCATATCCATAGCCTGTTCTTTAGACGAAGCGATGATAAGTTTTTCTTGTGACAGCTCTGCAAAGGCAGAATTGGTTTCTTTCAACAGACTTTCCATCGTAGCTTGTATGAGGTTCCGCTGAAAGAGCAAAGGAAAAGGAAAAGTGCGATGTTTACAGCGACGTTTTATGACATTTTCATGTGAATGATGAAGATTATTTATGATGAATAATGAATACTAATGTTGGTTTGTTTACAGGAATCTTGCAATCGAATCGGACGATTATTTCAAAACAGGTATTAAGGGTATACGATGAACTACTAATTCAAAATCCTCCTGACGACGGACAGTCAACCTGTTCGAAACGTCGAGCCCCTCCTACCGCCAAACCCTCTCCTCACAATAACCATACCGGCGCTGTAGTTCTTTTCAGAACTACAAGCCCAAGAAAGAATACAAACAGTCCTTTCCAGGACTACCAAACAGTCCTTTCTAGGACTACCACAGTCCTTTTTAGGACTATCCTAGAAAGAATCCCACCAGTCCTTAACAGGACTTACCAATACCCTCCTTATACATGGTGCAACCGCAAACCAATTGTATTCATTCAAAATCCTTACTAGATATTCAAAGCCGCAAAAGTCAACAAAAGCTAATTTGAATATGACATTATAGCCCTGACTTGAAGGTAAGACAATAATTATGTTGCGATTGATATTTTCATAGGGCGGTATGCATGAGATTAGTGTTTCGCATCCAGACTTTCCTTAATTTGAGTGATTATAAGGAAAATTGTCAACCTCCATGAAATGCATTGCATAAGCATAAGCATGCATAAGCAGCTCCGTCACTAAGTTTTCTAGATTCCTTGAGTTTCTAAATTTAGAGTTGCAGACACAGATATTTACAGCGGGCATGCATAAATTAAAGGTAACCCTTAAATGTGTTAATAATATCATACCATATTTTGTTATTTGTAGCATTTGATTTATGTACATCGAGAAAAAAAAAGGATGTTGATTTTCTAAATTGAGAAAAGCAGACAACAACTATTTTTATCAGACATGAATACATAAAAGGTTTAACTTAAATGTGCTAATAATATCACACCGCATGTACATCGAAATTAAACATCATGTCTGGAATTAGGGTTAGGTTTTTTAATATATTTTTTTTGTTAAGGATGGTATGATAATCAATTATTATATGCGCATTTTTATATTCATTTACATTATCCGAGTTGAATATAATCATCTTCCAGGAGGCATACCCTTAGTACAGTTAGTACAGGTATACACAATCAAAGACTATGACACTGATTCCACTATCCACTGGAATGTGTCTTTCTTGAATGCTATCTATAATTATACCTTATAATGGATTCTTGAATAAGAGTTGTTATTGGCAACCTTTGATGTTTGCCCGCTCTCCATTCAGCTTGCCTCACGGAATAGCATCAATAAACCAACATATTGGATATAGCAACAGCGCCCTCTTCATGAAGCCAGCGACAGTGTGGAAAGTACTCTCAATACAAAATGTGTTCCATTCACTCAAGTGAAGCGATTTACGCTAGTGAATGGGGCACCTTTTGTATTGGGTGTACTTTTAAATATTTGCGGCGGCTTCAACGTCGCGCATTGTATTTATATTGTGTACCGTGCTATATCCAGTATGTATATCGAGGCGGAATAGCAGCTGAATGGTGCAAAATGTGTTCTTTCAACGATTAACAAAACTATTCACTACTGATGGATATAAATGCATTGTTTTAATACATGTCCATGAAACATGGTATTCGAGCAGGGATACATTCAGTATAAAGGACAAACGAACAAAACAACAACAACAACAACACATTACTTAGGAAATGCCGGGGTCAGAAAATTAAGCGTATTATGGGTAGACTTGCTGCGTCTCACAATTATTCACTTACCGGCATTTTTTGCCGACCATCATTTCTTTCGTCATGCTTGTATGTTTCCTCCAAACGTCTGTCATCTGTCAAGTACAAGGTAACGTTTTGTATGAATCATGTTTGAGTATAAATAAATAAATAATTCCATTTTAAAATTAGAGAAATCATTTTCGTTAAACATAATTCTACATTCTTAAAATCATCTCTTGAGAACGATACATTAGATTGCCTCAAAAAGCTGAGACAAAAAACAAATACATGTATCTTGTTTGAATGTAATCATATCTCTAAAGTAGAGTGATAATTGGGTTTTGGTATTATAAAGGGCACGTCAAGCAATTATTTTGTTTGTGAGGTAATTAAAAAATGAACCTGAAGTTTCATCCAGAATTTAATGTTAATAATACATTTATTATTTTCTAAATCGGTTCAGAAGCAGGTGGAATATCAATACCAAGTAAGAATAAATGTGGGATCCCAGATGTATTCAATGATACAAAAATGCAAAATATTTACCGTAGCTCAACCAGTAACTGATCAATGTTCAGTGCATACAATTTCTTGCTAAGACAAAATATTTTTTCATGGACTATTATAAATCGTTTGCAGATTATGAATATTGTAGAATCGAACTCATTCCGCCATTAAAACGCAAACCACTGCGCGTTTTACGATCCCATTGCGCTCTACCAGCAACGTATCACCATATCAGCAATTACGAATCACCTGGCTTTATTTGAAAATAAATTAACCACTTGCCTGACTGAATATTAATCAAAGTGTTTGCCAAACAGTAATTTATAACCAGGAACAAATATTACTTCTTAATCTTGGTTCCTTACGTAGTTATGAAGATTTTAATTCTGCTTCACATGAGTCATATAGAACAAGAAATCATTTAAAAACTCTAAATTACCAAAATATCCAAGTAATTCCCAATTGTTAAAGTAAGAAATATCACAGAAGTACATTTTTAGAAAAACAAATCATGATCGTTCGGCTTGTTTGTATAATGTTTTGAAAATGACTGATTAGGTATTGGTAAAGGTAAAGATAATTTCTGCTTGTAATTTTACATTAAAATTTGCCTTTTTGCTATAAGCTTGCACCCAAACACCCCGGAAAATACTGTAGAGTGTATACGATAAAATCTTTAAGTGTAAGTAATTTATAAATTGTCGATCCGTCGGCATATTTTTTTGAAAATCTGAAATTTTAACATTTTGTCACTATAGATGATATCTTTTGAAGGCTAATTTCTCATTTTTTGCTGGATGATCATGTAACTGAGGTTTATCACTTGTAAAAAGGAGGTGATCAAGTGAACATTAGACGCACATTCCTCTTCCAGTTATGAAAATTAAAACAATTACAAGAATATAAAAAAATAAGTCATTTATATTACAAATTTTTAGATCAGTTTGAATTATAAAAAAACCCAATCACTTCAAGGATCCCTCTCTATCCCCAAATTGATTTCTATCATTAGGGTTTATGTCAGGTTTAAAATAGCTTCTGACCACACGAGCAATGAACAATTGGGGTTTTTAGGGACAAATATCAATCTAGGGTATCATATAGCTCCGTCGGGTCAGAGCACCGGTCTAACAATCCGGAAGTCTTGGGTTCGAATCCCATTGGAAACCCATTTTCTCTTCTCTTTTGATATATATTATATATTTCTGATCCGTTTCTCTATGTTTGAAACAGTTATATTATTTGGAGTATTTGTACCATACCACATGCATATTAATATACAACAACAAAGTGTCCGGAGGGGGTTTTAATCGCGGCAACAAAGAATTCACTAATACAGTCTGAGGAAGTATATTCAAGAAAATGTATATTTAAAACAAATATCTTACGTTAGTCAAATCATACCAACCTCTTACATTTTAACAATACATGGCAGTGATAAAAACATGTCTATAGTTACCAGTAAGTTGACGAGCTTGGACATTTAATCCGACGGTTCTCAGTCGTTTCGCCAGTAAAGCGCGTGCATCGGTTTCTGAGTCTTGATTAGCAGCCCACTGAGCTAGAAGCTGCTGTAGTTTTTCTTTGTTGTATTCGGAGAGGAGTTTGCGCAAGTCTGTGTTAGTAAATCCCAGCTCTATTCCCAATGCTATTGCGGAAACTGGACCGATCGTCTTGGTGAGTTTCATGATATAGTTTTCGGTCTGTGGTCTGTAAAATAATCAGAAGAAATCAAGTTTACAAGTTTTTGGGGCGTGATGTGGAAAATGGCACAATAAACTGAACGTGAAACCCACCTTTGTATATTAACGAAATGTATATCAATTTCAAGAATCCTGGCCATGTTTTGTTAAATATTGGAGTTAATATCATCATTTAGGGAATTTCAGAAATGTGGACGAGTGCACAATAAAGAGTTTTTAGCAAATGACGTGTGTACAAGAGGGAAGACTCATTAGATCCTAGTGTATGATAATTATGATCTTGCATGTACCTTCAATATCTTATTATCAAAAATTATCAATCTGTATGACAACATATAGCAGAGTTGCAAATAATGCGAAGCGACTTTTGTTGTGATAACAATGTTCGGTTTGATCAGCATTGCCCCGAGCCAGAATGCAATCAAATAAGGGACGAATAAATCATAAGCAGACTGAGTAACGGGATGTATTGTTTTTAGTTATAAGTTATACCAATTTTGCGTGGAATAACATATGTTACCTATGTGATGTTTCCAAGGAAGCTTATAATCAACTGTTAGACCAAGATATTTAATTGGAGAAACATTTTCAAGAGGAGTGCCATCCAAAACAAAATGTATATCAATAGTATTAATAATGTATTACTAGAAATCATTTATTTTGCTTTCTGAACGTTAATAAATTGGCTCGTATCCATTTGGTTACTTTTAGAAGTTCAACGTTTATTGTACGTACACGAGTTTGTGAATATTTCTGGGGAACAATACATTCGAGTCATCTGCGAAAAGAATACATGTAAGGAAATCAAATGATCCCCAAAAGGCGTTTATGTAGACAAAAGTGGACCTAGAAGATCGCCATGATGTACTCCACAACGGATGTCTTGCAAATTCGAATAATGATCATTAAAATACAAACATATTGTTTACTACTGTATATGGGTCCTGAACCACTCCATATCCATATAGCGCTCTCTTGTACCCTACAGCGAAAATAAGAGTGACAAAATAATAGTTGCAAGTGAAATGTACCTCTCATCAGCTCCACTTTTCGGTCCTGGGTTAGTCTCTATGTCGCCGGATAGAATAAGATGCACATCTGATGTGTACAGACTTGATAATGATTGGATTACTGCTGAGCCAAGGGCATGAGAATAACGAATCAGCGCCTTGCAGGACTGTTCCAGAACTTCATTCTAAAAACAAACAAACAGGTAAACACTGACAGCCCACGAAAGAAAACTGTATATAGTATAATAAATTTATATTTATGATGGTACATGTATAATGATGATGACAGTGTCGAATACACGATGCAAGCTTTGGCTTAATGGTGCAAAGTCGGACAGTAACTCAATTAAGGCTCAGCCTGATGTTAGTAACATGTACGCCAGACATGGTCGTAGGGGACAATTTTTCTCAAACGGTGGGGGAGGGGGAGGGGGAGGGGAAGGGGGGGGGGGCATGTATTTTGTCCTATAGTTTCCCCTCAATATTTCACCTAGCCATCACAAAACTAATGAAAAACAAAAACAATTCTCGCCTTATGATGACAGAAAACAATATGCTTTCGACATCGCAGTCCAAAAATAGGTTTAAATTGCATGTACTGATTAAAAGCATACACAATCTAGAACTCAAAGTGATATGATAACGTCACAACTGAATGGGTATCATGCTTTGTAATTTTGTATGAATGATACACAAAACAAGCAATTTTTTATTTTCACTAAATAAACTATTATTGGAAAAAGAGGGGATTTAATTTCAATATGATTCGCGTATGCATTATTGATATAATTTTCTATTCTAGTTAAAAGCCTGTACATTTGAAATCCCCCTGCAAGTCCTCGCTAAAATTGAGCTTTACAAGAGGAAAACAGTTTGAAAAGGAAAGATACTGTTTTGGCATGCATTTTAACATTACCTTCATAATTTGTTCACAAGTGTCTATAAGTTTTGTGCTCCGTTGCAAGATAATGCCGATCGTCGACTGTACGCCACTCTTTTTAAACATTCTAGGCAGTTGCCGCATTGATCTCGAAGAAGATGTACACAGTTGGCATGTTCTATCGCCTGTGTTTAACGAGGGACAAACAGGGCACTCTGGACATGCTGTATGGCCCTTGTCCCTCCGTGAGTGTTTTAAGTGTTCTGGGTTCGATATGTCTATGTTATACCGTGATTGGGAGCACGTTTTTATTCTACGTTTCCTTGCTGATGGTCTTTGTTTACATTTGTCTTGTGTTAACCCCTCTTCCTTCTTAGTGAAAGACGTAGTTTGATGTGATGAAAGGTTTGGTGTCTCAGACCGATCTGCCAGTTGGGACAGCAGCGCCGATTCAACTGCTTCCGCATCTAACTCTGGTGAAGCGAGGACTGGCCGTGGTCGAGGGATGAACGTCCCTATCTTCACCCGCCAGGCACACAACGATATCGGCATCTTGTGTGGATTTGTTTCTAGAGTGGATTATAAATAGAAGAAATAATAATAAATACAAATCAGTGTACAATAATTCATCATCAGCATAACAAAAACATAACGATTATAAATCAAAGGAAACAGTGTGACCGACCATGCACAGGCTAGAGGATTTGAAATGGGCCGTATTCGGGCAAAACGCTCCTTAAAATTAAAACAAGCTCATGTCATATTTTGGTATGATCATGTCCGATCCGGTCAAACTATTGTCATAATCAGATAGAATAGTGTCATGTGTCTTATTTAGACAGAAATCTACCAAATGCTACGTCTTTGGCAAAAAGATAGCGAGTGATTTTGTGTATTAGTTCTTTTTTTAATTTCAATTTCACACATGTGTAAAGAGAGTCTCATTTAACTAATATGTCTTTAAAACACAAGTTATGTGTACACAAATGACATGAATGATATAACAATAATCATTGTAGTTCAAACTTTCCATTGATATGGCATTTTACGACTTATAATTCAGAATTGTCATTACTTCAAATTTGAAACTTGGCTGCTCCACAACTGCATTCGGCTAACAAATGGAGATCTAAAGTCCGAAATATTTGATGTATAACGTGTGTTTTACGCTCGTAGGTGTGTAAACTGAAAAAAGTGCACTCTTTGACTAAAATGTGTTCTCGATTTGCATTTTAATTTAAATGGATGATGCTTAATTAGGTGATACGTATAGTGTATTACCTACTGATTTTGCTCAGCTGCATGGTGCTTACATACATGCACGATATGGTACGTCGATTGTATATGGCTTTATTTATATAATTCGTGTTATTACAAGGTTCGATCTTGATATGATCCTGTTCAGAGCATATCGAACCATCATGTGTCAGCATTTGAAAACGCTACCACGCTTTATGATAATAATAATAATACTCCTATCCATACCCACTTTTTCAATACAAGATCCAGTTGGGTCAGTCGTTAAGAGGTGAGGCTCTAAATCAAAGGGTCGTGGGTTCGAGCCACTCATGGATATTAATTTTGCGCAATTTGTTTCAGTTTGAATTTACTAATCCAGAAATGCATAGAGCCTTAAATAGCTAAGCTAACCAGCCAGTATCAGCGCACTGCAATTTCAACTTATATTTGATTATTCGTGGCGGTTTGCGATATTTTTTTAAAGTGATAACTCGTATCTGTTTCGTTCTAATATATCCATCACAACTTTCTTACTACAAGATCCAATTGGGTCAGTCATTAGGAAGTAATGCTCTAATTCAAACGGTCGTGGGTTCGAGCCACTCATAGATATTATTTTTGCGCAATTTTTTCAGTTTGAATGTGCTGATCCAGAAATGTTATAGAGCATTCACTAGCTAAGCTAACCAGCCAGGTATCAGCGCACTTCCATTTGAACTTATATATCTAAATATTCGTGGCGGTTTGTGGAATTTTGTTGAGGTGATAACTCTGTCTGGTTCGTTCTATGACATCCATAACCACTTTCTCAGTTCATGGTCCAGTCGGGTCGAGTGAGGCTCTAAATCAAAGGGTCCTGGGTTCGAGCCACTAATTATATTATTTTTGCGCTATTTTTTCAGTTTGAATTTACTAATCCAGAAATGCATAGAGCCTTAATTAGCTAAGCTAACCAGCAAGTATCAGCGCACTGCCATTTGAACTTATTTTTTGATATTCGTGGCGATTTGCGATATTTTTAAAGTTATAACTCATATCTGTTTCGTTCTAATATATCCATAACCACTTTCTCACTACAAGATCCAGTTGGGTCAGTCGTTAGGAGGTGAAGGTCTAAATCAAAGGGTCGTGGGTTCGAGTCACTCATTGATATTATTTTTTCCCAATATTTTTCAGTTTGAAATTGCTAATTCAGAAATGCATAGACCCTTAATTAGCTAGGCTAACCAGCCAGTATCCCCGCACTGCAATATCAACTTATATTTGATTATTCGTGGCAGTTTGCGATATTTTTTAAAGTGATAACTCGTATTTGTTTGGTTTTAATTTATCCATAACCACTTTCTCACTACAAGATCCAGTTGGGTCAATCGTTAGGAGGTGAGGCTCTTCAGTTTGAATGTCCTGATCCAGAAATGCTATAGCGCCTTCACTAGCTAAGCTAACCAGACAGTATCAGTGCAGTACCATTTGGACTTATACAGTATATCTAAATATTCGTGGCGGTTTGCGTATTTTTGTTTTGAAGTGATAACTCGTGTCTGGTTCGTTCTAATACATCCATAACCACTTTCCCGCTACAAGATCCAGTCGGGTCAGTCGGTAGGATGTGAGGTTCTAAATAAAAGGGGCGTGGGTTCGAGCTACTCATGATATTTTTGTGCGCACATTTTTTCAGTTTGAATTTACTAACCCAGAAATGCATAGAGCCTTAATTAGCTAAGCTAACCAGCAAGTATCATCGCACTGCCATTTGAACTTATATTTGGATATTCGTGGCGGTTTGCGATATTTTAAAATTGATAACTCGTATCTGTTTCGTTCTAATATATCCATAACCACTTTCTCACTACAAGATCCAGTTGGCTTAGTCATTAGGAGGTGAGGCTCTAAATCAAAGGGTCGTGGGTTCAATCCACTCATGATATTTTTTGAGCATTTTTTTCAGTTTGAATGTGCTGATCCAGAAATGCTATAGAGCCTTCACTAGCTAAGCTTACCAGCATGTATCAGCGCATTACCATTTGGACTCATATATGTGAATATTCGTGGCGGTTTGCGATATTTTTTTGAAGAGATAACTCGTATCTGTTTCGTTCTATTATCCATACCCACTTTTTCAATACAAGATCCAGTTGGGTCAGTCGTTAGGAGGTGAGGCTCTAAATCAAAGGGTCGTGGGTTCGAGCCACTCATGGATATTATTTGTGCGCAATTTTTTTCAGTTTGAATTTACTAATCCAGAAATGCATAGACCCTTAATTAGCTAAGCTAACCAGCCAGTATCAGCGCACTGCAATTTCAGCTTATATTTGATTATATTATGAAATACCTCATACAAGTTCTCCGAGGGTAGCATTGTTCCACGTGATAATGCAGCTTATTACACAAATGGATTTCAAAGCCATTCAAGCGAATCGCCCTTTGTGAATAGGGTATAAGAAGGGCCCCGCGGGGAAGAGTGGCATCTTTTCATTGGGCCGTATGCATAAAAACAAGCAATTGCTTGTGCTAGCCTTTTGCTTGAATCGGTATGCATAAAAACAAGCAATTGCTTGCAAGCAAAAGCATTTGCTTACAAGCACAAGCAATTGCTTACTGCTCGTAAGCAAATGCTTACCAAACAAGCAATTGCTTAAAACCGTATGCATAAAACGAACCTTTTACTTGTCTTGATAAGCAATTGCTTGCGTTTTTTCAAGCACATCCAGACCAGCTTGAGCTCTTGCTTACTCAGGGCATTCGCGTTTAAAGATCAATTTTTCGTACCGTTTCAGAATGATTTCAAGCTCCATATTCCAGAGGTTATGTTGTGATCAAATTCCTGTTATTTTCGACTTTTTACGGCAATTTTTGTCCATCGATCTGAACAGAAACCCCCCCCCCCCCCTGATGCTCCGTGCTGTTTCCCCCCTATTTGCGTAATAAAAAATACTGCTGCCAGGTCGGGCACGAAGCGTTGTTGCCCTGCAGTGCGATGTTCGCACAACCGTAACGATCCTTTGTCCAACACGCAAGCAATTACTTGGCAGTGCAAGCAAAAGGTTTGAGCACAAGCAAAGGCTTGTGCATACGAATTTAAGCAATTGCTTGAACTTGATCTTTTGCTTGACAAGCTCTTGCTTGTGCTTAAAGCATTTGCTTATAAGCAATTGCTTGTTTTTATGCATACGGCCCATTGTATGTGTGTCGCTTCCAGACTGCTTAGAGATGATTATCATTCATATAATCATATATATAATTCGAGTATCATTACTATTACTATGACTCTGATCTACGCTGCTTTGGTATAGTGATACTGATACGACATGAATGCCGAGATAGTGGGCCGTATGCATAAAAACAAGCAATTGCTTGTGCTAGCCTTTTGCTTGAATCGGTATGCACACAAACAAGCAATTGCTTGTAAGCAAAAGCTTGTGCTTACAAGCACAAGCAATTGCTTACGGCTCGTAAGCAAATGCTTACCAAACAAGCAATTGCTTAAAACCGTATGCATAAAACGAACCTTTTACTTGTCTTGATAAGCAATTGCTTGCGTTTTTTCAAGCACCTCTGGACCAGCTTGAGCTCTTGCTTACTCAGGGCATTCGTGTTTAAGGATCAAATTTTCATACCGTTTCAGGATGATTACAAGCTCCTTATTTCAGAGATTATGTTGTGATTTCATATTTAATCAAATTCCTGTTATTGTAGACTTTTTACGGCAATTTTTGTCCATCGATCTGCACAGAAACCCCCCTGATGCTCTGTGCTGTTTCTTCGCTATTTGCGTAAGAAAAAAATACTACCGCCAGGTCGGGCACGAAGCATTGTTGTCCAGCAGTGCGATGTTCGCACAACCGTAACGATCCTTTGTCCAACACGTAACCAAATGCTTGGCAGTGCAAGCAAAAGGTTTGAGCACAAGCAAAAGCCTGTGCATATGAATTCAAGCAATTGCTTGAACTTGATCTTTTGCTTGACAAGCTCTTGCTTGTCTTTATGCATACGGCCCAATGTATTCGCAACTCTGTAGCGAGATTACATGAATGACGAGATAGTGTATTGGCAACTCTGTAACGAGTTTGGTGTTCTTCGATATTACGTTAAATTCTCTCCCGAAGGTCGTCACTTTTGATATACGTACTCATTATTGGAGCAGGTCTATGCTACGCACGAATGAATGAAATTCGTTAATTAATTCATTACGAACTCTTTGTCTTTGGATTATGAAAGACTACATTAGATACACCATTATCACTGGGATGTCCTTTTTAGTGTAGCGTGATAGTTTCGTAGTTCAAAAAATAACGGAAATGAGCGGTATAACACTGTTTATATGTTGAAGATGGGGAGATTGATGTCGGATTGTATTTGACATGCCCATCGATTTTGATTATAGCTATATTTACCGTTTCATGTATACTTTCATGCGATTATACGAATGGTCATGATTGAGGGGACAATTGAGGATTTGGTCCCTATTTAATTGTGTTCTTGGTTACCAGCATGGTGACGGGAACCTCGGGCACACTGAATTTGTCTTGTTATACCAGTTATTTTGCGGTACCATACTTACATTAATGGAGTAATACGTGGTTCCTGAACATGTGGAGTAAATTTGAATTATCAGATACCTCGTTCTAACCGTACCATGGTACAGACCATGCTATCATTTAGTTCGTTGTGAAGAGGTTCTACTGTATAGGTCAAGCAGCACGGTGCCGTGTCCTATGAGAGATCCGGTAGATATAATAAGCTATAATCTCAGAGAGGCATCTCGTATCATGAAGGTGCCCTTTTATTTTGCTAAGGATCCGTATGAAATGATTACGTTATCTTTATTGGCACGATGAATAAAAACCGGCTTCAAGACGTATTGTCTTTTGTGCGATGAGTGCATGTTTAATCATACAGTTTTAGTGGCTCTGCTTTAGTAGTGCTCTCACCAATGGTGGGATTTGGTAACTTGCCATTTGGTCTACAACCATTTGGTCCACTACCCATTTGGTCCACTGTCATTTAGTCTAAACCCGTTTCGTCCACAGTAAGTTCGTCTACGAGCCATTTGGTCTACATGTACATTTAGTCCACCATCCATTTCGTCCAATAACCACATGGTCTACTATTCAATTAGTCTAATGTGCATTTCGTCTAATAGTCAGTTAGTCTACTTATCAATTGGGCTAACACCAATTGGTCTATAACCCATTAAGTCTACAACCAGTTAGTCTACGAATCACTTGGTCTACTATTTAGTTGGTCTACTAACCAGTTAGTCTACTATACATTTGGTCTACTATTCATTTGGTCTACAATCGATTTGGTCTACAACTCATTTCGTCTACAAATCATTTGGTCTACATGTACATTTGGTCCACCATCCATTTCGTCTACCAAACAAGTGGTCTACAATATATTTGGTCTATCAGTCATTTAGTCTACACATCTGTTCGTCTACAATCGATTTGGTCTATTTGGTCCACAATCCATTTACAACCCAATTAGTCAATCTGCCATGTAGTACTTAGTTTATCATTTGCCATTTCTTTAACGAGTGGCGAGAGCATGCAAATTACGTTGGGGCACGCCCTATATGTATCTCTTTTTTTATGAACCCCTTACGTTTAATGTTTTGATCAAATTATTATTAAGTATTATCATCATCATTAGAATGTATCCCTTTTATGTTTGTTTTCTTGTCTTTTTGAAGGGGGTGGGGTTTGTACAGCATACATGTAATGCAGATGTATAGTTAGGTCTTGTAGCTGCTACGTTGGTGGTCTTTTATTGAATTATGTTATATAGCACACACGTATGCATATACCTCCTTGATAGATCTAGCTATAGTTTATTCCAGATTGGCATCCACGTAGCCTTTTTCAAGCCCGTGTCTTGTCCTGGCTCCAATCCTGTGAAATGTGTCAGTTCAATATGTGTTCTCATTTCTTATTGCTGTTATCCATTACCTTGACGATAGGCTATGAGTATGAAATGGGAATGGGCTTGCGGGCGATGTCGTAAAAATGAAGATGAAGACAGCGGGTGGTCAGGAATGGAGCTGAGTGGCAGATACGCAGATTGTTCTTATCAAGTTGGTCTAGCCTAATACAAATCAATGAGTGAGGTATACATTATGCTAATTGTTCTAGTGCATCTAGTTCGTCTCCTCCAGTAAACTCTAGTTACTTTGTTGATGGACAAATTATATGTCCAATGAGGTGCGAAAATGAAAAGTGGGCGCTACAAAAAATAATTTGTTTGCGAGATAATAACAAACTGAGTCACGGAATCGAAATAGTATACAATTCTAATGACAAAATAAACTTTATTTGATAAAAATCGGTACAGAAAGGGCTGAAATATCCATAACCATAACCATTTGTAATAATTGTGGAGCCCCACAATTATTAGATAATTTTGAATGATAACAGGCTTTTTACTTAGTCATTAGTAATGTTGTATACCTTTTCGAGCATGGTGAAGTTATAACTATCAGTTTGTAATGTAATGGTGCAGGTTTTAGTTACTACCGTAATTAATAAAACTGTACTCTCGTTACCAGAACTCAACTATATCCAGTTACAACTTTCTTGGTGATAATGAATTCTAAATATGTTTTCGTTAAAAGGGGAATTCGAAAATCGCAATATTGTCAATGTTTGTTTCTACTAATGAGTAATGGGCAATTCCACGGTAACCGACGTTATGATTGTTATGACATTATTTTCATTGTAGTTATTTTTAAATAAAGAGACATGGGGGTCAGTGGCGTACTGAGCAAAAACTTTCTTTTTTGGGGGGCTAAACAAAATCCGCATCACCACCGGATATTGCGAGCGAGCAAAGCGACCAAGTCTGAAAGAGCGAAGCGACTGAGTGGGGTAGGGCGTGGGAGGGGGGTGTCCCCCCTTCCACGATAGGGAGCTTTTGTATTTTGGAACTTGAAACTGTGCAATCTGGTGCATACCTGGAAAGAAATTCTGACTTGACGACATGTACTATAATGTGCGTTAGTGCGTCAACATCGTCATAATTCTTAACCAGAAGAGGTTATGATTGATTCATGAAGAAAAACAAAAATGCACCCCCAAAATAATTCGCAAAGTGACATATTCAGTTCTAACAGTGCATCAAAAGCATTATTTTATGACAAAACAACATGAACATTGTATTCCAGACGTATACAAGACCGATTCCCGAGGGAGCGAAACGATAACCGAGAGGGGGAAGGGTGATGGGAGGGTGTGATGATAGTTGGTGCACAGTAAAGGTGTTTTTGCAATGTTTTAGTTGAAATTATGCTATCTGGTGCATACTTGGGGAGAAATTTGACTTGACATGAAGTAAAATCTGAGTTTTCTTGTCTAAAGAAATACTCTTTGATAAAGATAAGATAAAATCCATGATTTAAATTTATTTGGGGGGCAAGCTCCCCCCCCCCCCCCCTCCCCCCCCCCCTCCACCAGTACGCCAGTACTGGGGTTATACATTTGATAACAGTTGATAAAAGTGAAGATATCGGTGTAAGTTTGTTCACCCAAACTGCATTTCTTATCAAACAGCGAGCAAACATGTGTCGGTAAATGACGTTACGCAAACAAAAAAAACAAGCAACATTATGGCAATATATCTCATGTCCCTGACTTACTAGAATGATGAGTTTGATAGGAAGTGATTCCCAAACAATATAGAGTAATTGGCACCATTTCCTTTTATGTTATGATAACTTTACTGACAGCATGAATGACCGTAACTTACGATACTGACCGTATATTTGGTTACACTTCCCTCATACGCTTTATACATGAAAAATCATGATTTGGAATCGGTTTCCAACATATCATGTCCCTAATTTGTTAAAATACTTTATTTGATATATATGGAATAATATTTTGATCCATCAAGAACAAATGAAGAAAAACAATGAAAGGAGACTGAGTCCATTTTTGATCTATTCTGTGAAAAGTTTATTGTGAGTATTACGGTAACTAATGTATACGGTAACTAACGCTTTATTTTGGGGTTTATATGGAAGTTTTGGTCACTGCTTCAATAATCATGATCAGCAACCAACAAAATACACGGGGGCGACGGGCGATTCGCCCACGATACCTTTGGAATCGCCCCCGTGAGCGTTTTTGATGTGTAATGAAGAAGAAGAAGAAGAAGAAGAAGAAGAACATCGTCGCGACGAATCAACCTCATCACAATCAACCATATTGGCTTCACAGAGAATGGATTAGTGCGTCTTGTATCGTCGGGGCGAATTAGAACTATAACAATGAAATAACTCGGCTTTCGAAGGGATAAGAAAAGTGCGTTTTTTAACAAAAGATAAGTAGCTAACGATAGTTCCTACGCGTCGGAGCGACCAGTTACTTTCAATTCAATCACAGACAAAAGAACAGACATATAATGAGCAAGGTCTGAATTTTAATGAGCTTCTTATACAATATTTGGGAATC
Source organism: Echinarachnius parma (assembly GCA_037951105.1). Lineage (NCBI taxonomy): Eukaryota > Metazoa > Echinodermata > Echinoidea > Clypeasteroida > Echinarachniidae > Echinarachnius > Echinarachnius parma. Next base: position 54,294 of record JBAMJV010006051.1, read on the forward strand.
GCCTAGACGAATTAAAACATTCTTTTGTGCTACATCGCCGCTCTTGGTCGGTAGTATTAACGGGAATGTGTCGTGGTCCCTTAAATAAGCCCCCCCCCCCCCCTTAGCTATGCAAATCATAAATTAAAGCTTGTTTTCTCTTTATTTGTATAGAACCGGTATCAAGCAAGCAAACCCCCATCCCCATTACCTTCCCCTGTGGCTTTGGAAATGTTGAAAGCTTGGCAAGAGATTAATAATTTAAAGCATTATAATGGTTGCATGAATCCATTATTTTTAATAATAAAAATAGGAACATATTATATATAAAAAACATGACTGTATTTGATAAAGAGTTATCAGAACGAGGGATTGTTATGTTGAATCATATCATTGATAATGGACATGTTAAACCCGTCGCATATTTCTTGAACCAGGGTATGATAGGTGAGAATAATGGCTTGGTACGAACAGTCACGTCACGTTCACGTCACGTCACGTGAAGGTTCTGTACCTTTTGTGAAACAGGTCACCCAAATCTACGAAGTGTTGGGTTACGTGACCCAACAGTTTGTAGATATACTATATGCAATTCATGAAAGCTCACGTAAATTGGCGCTTGCGTAAAACAAATTAATGTAAATTGTCGTGGAGAAGAGACTAATTCTCGGTAAATTTAATCGTGAACGAACCCGTCCTACCTATACTGTAAATACCAATTATAGGCGTACACAGGCCTGGGGGCAGGGGGATGGACACCCCCTACCCCCATCCCCACCCCCTTACATAATTCAAGAAATGTCTCGGCCTCGAAATTTGTGACCGGTCCTGGTCTCGTCCTCGGCTGCGGTCATTTTCTACGGACACCCCCTACCCACACTCCCCCCGCTTACTTCAGTTTGGCTGACGAAATATCCCCCCCCCCCCCACACCCACCCCTTGAAAAAATCCTGGGTACGCCACTGCCTACAAGTAGCTAGTTCGAATGTCAAATACATTAATTGATTTATTTAATATTGATTGGTTGGTGTGATTGTTTCATTATAATGATTGACTGATTAATTGATAGATTGACTCGATTCAATAACCATAAATAAACACTATTAATCAAATCATTGTTTTATTACTTTTAAACTCATTGATCACTGCAACTCACTCAATCACTTTCACAGGCATGCACATACAACGCCGTTAAGGGCCAGTACGCTCAGACGTCGAGCACGGGAACTTCAGGCGTATGCGAACTGAATTGTCCGCTGCGTGTAGCAATTCAGCTGGAAATCAACATTTGCCAAAATCCACGCACGACACGTCTTTAGAAATACTCCAATAACAAGACAAATAATGCAAGTGGTGTGGTTGTACATTACCTAAATGACAGAACTGCATATTATCGTCTCAGATTACTCTGAATTATGCACGTACATATTATAAACATAATGATTGAAAAGATTTGATAAGGGGTAATCGGCATTTTCGTCGACATTTTAAAATCTCTTTGTGCGTGTATGTCTAGTCTTAGTAACAAGCGTTTGCAATTTAAAAAATCTTGATTAAACGCTCACGTCACGATTTGGTTAACGCGACACTTCGAGTTTTACCGGCATGGAAAACGACAAATTGTTGGGTCACTTTACCCTACACTTCGTAGATTTGGGTGACCTGTTTCACAAAAGGTACAGAACCGTTCACGTGACGTTAACGTGAACGTGACGTGACTGTTCGTACCAAGCCAGAATAATTGATATATTTCATGCGATTCCGAGAGATTGGAAAAATTAGTTAGGTTTGATACAATTTTGTGATGTAGACTTAATTAATTATAATATAAACTTACAGAAAAATATGTGATTATTTTATTCGATAACTGCAAAAGTCATATAATTTACAAATAAGGGATGGACAAGATAATTATAATTAAACAGATATAAGTGAATGTTTTTTTTAGACCATGAATAACACTAACGATAGGGAGGCAGAGAGAGTTTCAATTTAAGGTACTGCATGGGCAATTTATACTAAAGAACATTTATTTAGATTTGAATTTTTTCAAGATAATTTATGTTCGTACTGTAAACAAGAAAGGGAAACATATTCACATATATTTTTGTTTTGTTTAAATGTAAAATTGATATGGCAAGCTTTGATTTATATAGAACCGGTATCAAGCAAGCAACGCCCCCACACCCATTATCTTCCCCCGTGGCTACGCCAAAAAGAAATGATATTTGTTTCTCTTTATTTATATAGAACCTGTCTCGAGCAAGCCCACCGCTCCCCCCCCCCCCCCCCTTTTGGCTATGCCAATCATAAATTATAGCTTGTTTTCTCTTTATTTTTATAGAACCGGTATCAAGCACGCAAACCCCACCCCCATTATCTTCCCCCGTGGCTACGCCAATAATAAATTATATTTGTTTCTCTTTATTTATATAGAACTTGTCTTAAGCAAGCCCACCCCCCCCCCCCCCCTGGCTATGCCAGTCATCAATTATAGTTTGTTTTTCTCTTTATTAATATAGAACCGGTACCAATTGCAAGCAAAGCCCCCCCCCCCTCCCATTATCTTACCCCGTTGCCAAGCCAATAATAAATTATATCTTTTTTGTTTCTCTTTATTTATATAGGACCTATATAGTCTTAAGCGAGCCCCCCCCCCCCTTCGCTACGCCATTCAAACATGATAGTTTGTTTTTCTTGTCATATTATTAAGCAAGCCACCCCCCGCCCCCTTAGCTACGCCAATCAAATATTATAGTTTGTTTTTCTTTTGATTTCATTTAACGAGCCTCATTTAACAAGTTGGACATGCGAATATCGATCCATTTGCGACATTTTCGCTCAATACTGGGCCATCCATTTGGTGAATTATCAATTTCGAATGAACACTTTCTACACATTTCTAAGTGGACATCTCACAACGCTAAAATTCACACGCTATCAACAGTATCCATCACTACGTGCACTAGTCAGTTACTACTAGATTCCCTTTAAAGGCATATATGCGTGGGTTAGAATGGGTAGTCAGCAAGTTCCAACTCGTGCATGCAGCAAACAGCTGGTATCTATAAACCGAACGAATTGCTCGAGCTGCCACCTGAGCCCTGAGGCAATCGCTGATAACATCAAAAAGCGGCGCTGTGAAGTAGTTACGTAATAGTTTCGCTCGTAAACATCTATGATGGAATTCCATTCGACCATGATTAGCCTAGTACAAATATTCCGAACGCGATTCGGGCCTTCGTGAAGTGGGTCAGTTTGCGATCGCTACTTATAACTGAGCCAATAGGGATTACGTACCGTGCGTAGAAGTGCGCAAGATGGATCCACGCGTGTAATAACTCACGCATATATGCCTTTAATAACAGTACATGCAAGTGAGCCTACAGAGTGTATCGGAGTGTAAATTGTTTTTACAGGGAAAGGCCCTATGCCCCTACATATTATTGGGCCATTCTTGGTCACGTGTGTGACCCAAAACATGACAAATTTTGGAATGGGATGCTTATATTTCAGTAAGTATGAGACTATAATGATTTTTACTTCATATGTGACTTGAATATGTTGTAGTCTTTCAAACTTAACACAAAAGATTTTATAAGGATTACGTAACTCAATGTCAGAGGTCAAATGGCATGGGTCACGTGTGTGACTTCGCACGGAGCGCTTTTTTCATAACTAAATTTCATTTGGAAAATTCTTTAAAATATGAATAGCTATAATGTTCATCTTATTACCAGAGAAGTACTATACATTTGTAAGTACAACAATAGCAATGAATGAGAATTATATCAAACCGTTGTTTTTTATAGTACTTAATTATGTGGCAACGTCTGGTCACGTGTGTGACATTTTGGGGTGGTCACGTGTGTGACATGTACAATATGAATGGAAAAATGGGAATTTTATAATATCGGGTTTAGAAAAGAATGAAAGGTTGAATTTTTACAAAGTTGGTATCAACCTGTACAGGAAAGTGAGAAGAATGAGCTTGCTAATTATCCTTTTGATATCTTGATTATTTTCTGAATTATGATTATTAGAAAAATATTGAAATATGTAAATTTATGCAAATGAGTAAAAAAGTTTCATTTTAAACTTCAAATCATGTATTTCATGAAACTTTACACATGGATCATTCCAAAAATGGAACAAAACTACAGAAAAATAAAACTTCAATTTTTCCGAAAAAGTTTCACTTTTCAAAGAATGGCCCTATTGTGGACCTATGCTTAGGGTAATAAATATGTCAGAATATGTCCAGGTGGGTGGGTTCAGCAAGGAGTTCACCCAGGTTGTTTGATCCTATACGGATTGTGTACCCCCCCCCCCCCCCCCCCACCCCCTCAAGCACGCACAACAGGTCTCTGACTAATGCATGCTCACCTTTTCATGTAGAGAAAAAAACACTTACATGTTGAGTATTTGTACAAAATAATAGTTATAACTTCACCATGCTCGAAACATATAGGCCTACACATTTACAGCTAGGTAAAACCCCTGTAATCATTCAAAAGAGCTGTAACAACTCAAGAGTGCGAACTTTAAATCCCAATTAATTATCCATTTTCATACAAAATTGTGCATGTTTTGTTTTTGATAATGATTCAATAGAGATATCATAAACAACGTTTAAAAAAACCTATTCAGATTTTTTTCGAAGTAGACTTCATGATTTTTAAAACTTTTTTCTAAAAAGTCAAAATATCCCATAATGATAGGGTGAAGCAAATTTTGAATAAACACATAAGTTTATTGATATTTCAGCCATTTCGGAACAGATTTTGTTTAAATAAAATTGTTTCTGTCATTAAAATTGTATGTTCTTTCTAATGTGAGAGTGAGTTTTTCGTTATCTCACAAACAATATGTTGTGAAGTGCCCCCTATACTCAACTATCCCTTTGCATCACTTCAAAATACTAACTGTACATGGTAAACAACATTTCATACACAGCGTGGGGGCTTGGTACGAACAGTCACGTCATGTTCACGTTCACGTCACGTGAACGGTTCTGTACCTTTTGTGAAACAGGTCACCCAAATCTACGAAGTGTAGGGTAAAGTGACCCAACAATTTGTCGTTTTCCATGCCAGTAAAACTCGAATCGTCACGTCTACCAAAACGTGACGTGAGTGTTTAATCAAGATTTTTAAATTGCAAGCGCTTGTTACTAAGACTAGACATACACGCACAAAGACATTTAAAAATGTCGACGAAAATGCCGAAACCGCCTTATCAAATCATTTCAATCATTATGTTTATAATATATACGTGCATAATTCAGAGTAATCTGAGACGATAATATGCAGTTCTGTCATTTAAGTAATGTACAACCATACCACTTGCATTATTTGTCTTGTTATTAGAGTATTTCTAAAGACGTGTCGTGCGTGGATTTTGGCAAATGTTGATTTCCAGCTGAACTGCATGCTACACGCAGCGGACCTTCGGTTCGCATACGCCTGAAGTTCCCGTGCTGGACGTCTGCGCGTGGGCGTTAGTGGCGTTGCATGTGAACGTGAGTGAGTGAGTGAGTGAGTGAGTGAGTGAGTGATCAATGAGTTTAAAAGTAATAAAACAATGATTTGATTAATAGTGTTAAATTATGGTGATTGAATCGAGTCAATCTATAAATCAATCATTTAATTTAACAATCAATCAATTAATTAATCAGTCAATGAAACAATTAATCACACCAACCAATCAATACTAAATAAATAAATTATTTATAAAGTATTTGGCATCCGAACTAGCTACTTGTAGGCAGTGGCGTACCCATGATTTTTTCAAGGGGTGTAGGGGGGGGGGTATTTCGTCAGACATATTGAAGTCAGCGGGGGAGTGTGGGTAGGGGGTGTCCGTAGAAAATGATCGCAGCCGAGGCCGAGACCAGGACCGGTCACACATTTCGAGGCCGAGACCAAGACATTTCTTGAGAATTATGTAAGGGGCGGGGGGGGGGGGGGGGGGTAGGGGTGTCCATCCCCCTGCCCCCATGCCTGGGTACGCCTATAATTGGTATAACAGTATAGGTAGGACTTGTTCGTTCACGATTAAATATACCGAGAATTAGTCTCTTCTCAACGACAATTTACATTTTTGTACGCAAGCGCCAATTTACGTGAGCTTTCATAAATTGCATATAGTATATCAACAAACTGTTGGGTCACGTAACCCAACACTTCGTAGACTTGGGTGACCTATTTCACGAATTGTTGGGTCACTTTACCCAACACTTCGTAGATTTGGGTGACCTTTTTCACAAAAGGTACAGAACCTTCACGTGACGTGAACGTGAACGTGACGTGACTGTTCGTACCAAGCCCAGCGTGGGCGTTTTTGTAGACTTATAGCTAGTAGACCAAATCGTGCATAGACGTATTGGGTAGTAGCCCAAATGACTAGTAGACCAAGAGCATCGTAGACCACATGTCTGGTAGACGAAATAAGTTGTAGACTAAATAGAATGTAGACCAAATACATAGTAGACCAAGTAACTAGTAGACTAAATGTATTGTAGACCAAGTATATTGTAGACCATTTGCATGATGGACTAAATGATGTTAGACCAAAATACTAGTAGACCAAATGGGTAGTAGACGTATAGGGTGTGGACCAAATTACAGTAGACCAACTGGATAGTGGACCAAATTGGTGTGGACCAAATAGCAGTAGACCAACTGGCTAGTGGACCAAATGGTAGTAGACCAAATGGTCATAAACCCTCTGTGACATTAGCTTCTGTGCGATTGTTTTGAACATGCTACCCTCGGAGAACTTGTATGAGGTATTACGTAATATAATTAGAAAATTATACAAGTAACATATGAAGTATAATTTGAATTATATTAGTAATAGTGAAATACAAGTCGATGAGGGTCCCGCCCATTGTTGGAACTTTCTAGAAGGTCACCCTCCCAAATAATGACACGCACATAAGCCAACTATATTTTGTCCCAATGGATGATACCTCTAATATTGATCGTCAACATGGTCAATATACCGCTTCTGTAATGTATGCAAATGATATGCCTATGACGTAAGACTACCTGTTGGCAAGCTTAACAATAGTAACTAGGTCCGGCAAGCTAAGTTTGCCGGAGCTTGCCGGACATAGTTACTATTGTTAAGCTTGCCAACGTCATACGCATAATATTTGCATACATTACAGAAGCGGTCTATTGGTAATGGCGCTTCATTACAGCGACGTCTCAAGGCGCTGTGGCTAGTGATAATAATATTAATATATGATATTTTCGATTTATATAGCACCTAATATGATTGGTAATCATCTCTTAGTGCGTTGCAATTATATTATCACCCCGGTTATTGGATGTTAGTATTACACTCACTTTATACGGACGGCCTAAGGAGCTTTCTTATGCTAATTGGGATCCATGCTGATTCGCAACATGCATTCGGTCTATTTTATGAATGACGCGGCATATATATTTGTGCCTTAATCATACGGACTTAATATGGTTATTAGGAATTAAAGCTGTTCTTTTCTTTGTCTCTTACTTTGAATAGATGTATACTCTGCTTCGCGGGGCCCTTCTTATACCCTATTCACAAAGGGCGATTCGCTTGAATGGCTTAGAAATCCCTTTGTATAATAAGCTGCATTATCACGTGGAACAATGCTAACCTCATCGACTTGTATTTCACTATTACTAATATAATTCAAATTATACTTCATATGTTACTTGTATAATTTTCTAATTATTCGTGGCAGTTTGTGATATTTTTAAAGTGATAACTCGTATCTGTTTCGTTCTAATATATCCATAACCACTTTCTCACTACAAGATCCAGTTGGGTCAGTCGTTAGGAGTTGAGGCTCTAAATCAAAGGGTCGTGGGTTCGAGCCACTCATGATATTTTTTTGAGCAATTTTTCAGTTTGAATGTGCTGATCCAGAAATGCTATAGAGCCTTCACTAGCTAAGCTAACCAGCCAGTATCAGCGCACTACCATTTGGACGTTTATATCTGAATATTCGTGGCGGTTTGCGTATTTTTAGAAGTGATAACTCCTGACTGGTTCCTTCTAATACATCCATAACCACTTTCTCTTTACAAGATCCAGTTGGGTCAGTCGGTAGGAGGTGAGGCTCTAAATCAAAGGGGCGTCGGTTCGAGCCACTCATGATATTATTTTTGCGCACATTTTTTCAGTTTGAATTTACTAACCCAGAAATGCATAGACCCTTTATTAGCTAATCTAACCAGCAAGTATCAGCGCACTGCCATTTGAACTTATATTTGGATATTCGTGGCGGTTTGCGTAATATTTTTGAAGTGATATCTCGTATCTGTTTTGTTCTAATATATCGGATAAATAAAATAAAATAACAGATTATTGGTTCTGTTTGTATTTACTGAGGGGAAGAGATAATAAATACTGATACCCTATTCGCGACTGAAGCTACCGCCTAATTAGGTTTACTTATGTCGTACCATTCGCAGGGATATCTCAAAACAAATACACTTGAAACTCAGAAAATATGGTTTAAATGTTAACCTGAATATCTTTATTTTTTCCATGAATGATATTATGTTGGTTATAGGTAAACAAGTATACAAAAAACATTTCCCTTCTTCTGAAGATACATTTTTACCTTTTCCAAAGATTTTGAACAAAAATCGTTAGAACATTTTACCGTTATAAGCAACGAAAAAAATATAGGTATTCTCATCCGCTTTAATAGTTATGTCATTCAATTTCATACACTGTTCCTCAATTTCATCCGGGTGAATCAACAGAGCAAGAATCCCAATTTCGTCAACTATCATTCTAATTCGTCATTTGTCAATCAATTGTCCTTTGCCCATTGAGAGATTGGTGAATGTTAAGATTAAATTCGTTTTGTTTTCAACAATTTCGTGATTTTTTCATTCAAATTCGGCACATGGTATAGCCATAAGCCTGTCTGTATAATGACTATGTATATGGTAGATTGTTAGGTGAGTGTAGCCGCGTGTATTTTTGTGTGTGGGTTTATTTGGTCTAATTATCAGGGAGATGATTTTAAGTCTTTCTTAAATGTGTGTACATACATTTTCATTCCAATGTATACACGAGTTTGCATTATTTTGAGTGTAATATGCAAAAGCTCCCTACCTTTGGAGGGGAACACCCCCTCCACCCACAAACAAAAATGAACAAAATGCATGAATGGGTTTGGGGGGGGGGGCTATAAAAACAACCCCGACGTTTTGTTGTTGTTTTGTTTGTTATTCAAAGTAATATCTTTATAAAAAGCAAAACAATAATCATGGCAATGGCCATAGTTCAAAGTATTATTTTACACACATACATGTATCTCACAATTTTTTCGACCCCACATACCCCCCCCCCCTATATCATATGCACGTGTACGTGTATCTGTGTGTGTGTGTGTGTGTGTGTGTGTGTGTGTGTGTGTGTGTGTGTGTGTGTGTGTGTGTGTGTGTGTGTGTGTGCGTGTGTGTTTGTGTATACATCGACATTATAAAAGGCCAGTATGTAAACTTTTACTGCAACTACTCGGCATACGATGTTATCACCATTTACGATAGCTTGGGTGTTCCGCAAGGACGTGATGCCACGGTTTGGAATCGGCTGTTCAAATAAATAAGTGATCGATATGCCATCGCCATGACTGAAGTGACCGTACAAGTTAATTAGTCATACGTGACGTGAGCAAGGACAATATGGGAAACTGTAATGTAATGTATATTTACTCGGTTTTAAACTACGAGTGTACACCATGGTGCCGGTTAATATACTTCCCAGTATTGTGGTTTATTGTAAAAAGAAACGTTCATGCTTCTGACATAAGGTGGCGATGTTACAACTTTGACATGTGTATTTACTATAAGATTGTTATGCCATACACAGACCAAACAAAACTAAAGTGCATGTTTATGCATAATATGCATTCTGATTCTAACCTACCGTTACGAAGTCACGTGATCTTTTGTTATGCATGTCAGCCCGAAAATCGCTAAATTTCGTGATTTGCGAACAAAACATATGGATAAATAAGTTTTCGTAAAAAGAGATACATCATTGGTTATTTGGTGTGTTTACATTATATGTTTTTGTTTATGGATATAGGTTCTAAGATGAAAATTACCCCCCGGACCAAAACCCCCGGAATATTACCCCCTCCCCCCCCCCCCCCCCCCCCAAGGCAACTACCCCCAAGACAATTACCCCCGAAAACAACTACCCCCCCTCCCTCCCCCGACGATTACCCCCAGACAATTACCCCCCCCCCCCCCCCCCGGCCAACTACCCCCCGGACACGTACACTCTAAAAACACCCGGGTCAGACTGACCCGGAAAAAGAGTCCGTTGGGGCCACACTCCATTCCGGGACAAAAATGACTCGGAATGGGGTCAGATGTGACCCCATTCCGGGTCTTCGTGACCCTATTCCGAGTCATTTTTTGACCCGGAATGGAGTGTGGCCCCAACGGACTCTTTTTCCGGGTCAGTCTGACCCGGGTGTTTTTAGAGTGTACCCCCGGGCAATTACCCCCCGGATAATTACCCATTGTCTTGACGAGAATCTATTTGAGCGCGAGATTGTCGGTATTTTTTCAAAATAAAAAATAAGTAGTATAATGCTTGATTATTGTTGTTCCCCCTTCTTTGACCTTATATCTGCTGATTTGTCATGTTTCTTATTCCTTATTTTCGGAATAGGTACGGATACTGGGAGAAAAACAATGTGTTCGCACGAATATTTTCATGGGGGAGGGCGCCCGCTCGATGACATACCGTGGTATGTGTGCAAGCCAAGCCTAGAGGTGTCAAGTGCAATACAAGTTTTGTTCGGGGCGGGGGAAGGGGGACATATCATTTTACCACCCACTCTAATCATTCAAAGAAAAAAAAGTCGCCCGATACAATGCCAGAGAGGGGATGATTGTATTTCTTCTTTTGATAATATTTGATCTCTCTGTCTATTTCGTAAGTTGGCAGCACGAATTCATTTTGTGTGCATTCGATTTCGCCAATTTTGTGGTCTTAATCAGCGACGCCGCCCCCCCCCCCCCCCCCCCCCCACTGACAGGACTCAACCAGTGGCCTTGGTCCTATTGTTACGAATGTAGATACATGCATTTAATAGTCCCCATGTATAAAGTCTGTTACTTATTTGTTCTTGCGCTGTTTACCAACCAGCAACTTATCCACTCACTTAAACCGTGTGAATTGGTTCCCACTTAACCCTCACCTTACAATGCCATTCATATACCATCGCTTTTATGTGTTTCCCCGTTCAGCCCTCTCAAGAGCGGTGATGCTTTTTGATGTCATTAAATCTGCGTTACCCTGTTTTAATCTTAATCTTAAATCCCTGCAATGTTTATAGGTGTATTTCTAAGAAGTATTGTTGACCCTTCTCTCAGATGTTGCCGTTAGCTTAAACTTAAGCTCTGTAATGTTTAGGGATTACTGTATTTCTAAGAAGTAAGTCCATTGTAATGTCAAGTCGCTAGAGTTTGTTCTTTGCTGCATTTAGTAACCTTTTAGTTAATGTCTTAATAGATGTCATCCTTTGTCCTCTAGCCTATATAAGCTCGACATCTCTCTCACTCGGGGTTCATATACGTTGAGATTAAGTTTAGTGTCTAAGTCTAAGTCTGGAGAGTGATAATCATGGAGCTGGAGTTTGTGCAGTTGTTAGTTCATTCTTAGTCAGTTATTAAGTTACAGTACGAAGTTAGTCCTGTTAGAAGTTAGTAAGCTATAGTTAGTCCTGTTCGTCATGGAATTGTACGAAGTTTTTTATGGAAGAATAAACGAATAACCGAATAACTCTCGCCAACTGTTATCTTTACATCGAAGCTTGTGGAACGTGTTTTACAGAGTGAATGTGATTATGATTGTGATTTAGAACTATATAACCTCGGCCATCCAGACATCCATTATATCATCATCATCTTCATCCTATTACATTTGTCCGTCAAAAAGACGAATCGTTACACTATTTTTGCAAATACACATCCCAAACCCAACCCCTTGAACAATCCTGACTACTGGCCTGTGCGGTCACATATTTCGTCTTGGGGGGTAGTTGTATTAGAGGGTAATTGTCCGGGGGGTAATCTTCCGGGAGGTAGTTGCCTTGGGGGTAGTTGTCTTGGGGAGGTAATTGTCTTGGGGGGGGGGGGGGGGGTTGTCTTGGGGGGGGGGGGGGGAATATTCCGGATGTATTTGTCCAGGGGGTAGTTGTCTGGGGGGTTATCGTACGGAGGGTAATTATCCGGGGGGTAGTTGTCTTCGGGGTAGTTGTCTTTGGGGGTAATTGTCTTGGGGGTAATTATCCGGGAGGGTAGTTGACTTGGGGGGAAATTGTCTTGGGGGGGGGGGGGGGGGGGGGTAATTGTCTTGCGGGTAACTGTCTTCGGAGGGAATTGTCGTAGTAGGGTAGTTGTCCGGGGGGTAATCATCCGGGGGTGGTTGTCAGGGGGCAGTAGTCCCGATACGTTGAATCATAGTTAGAAATAAAACAAACAACAAAAACAAAGAAATACATAATAAACCATTTAAAAAAAACAATAGAAAACATAAGAAAGAACCGGGCTCTTCCAAATGTTGTTGTTGTATTATTATTCGAAATGGTCTAAAGCACATAATGTTGTAAAAAACCAATGTTTTTATTATGATGAATATATGATTTATATGTAAATATATTAATTGTATGACTTTATTTGCATAAATTACCCTAATGCATAGGTCACATTTGCTCTACGGCGAACGTACGGCGGCCGTACGCCCCCGAAATCGAAAGAAACCTGCGGCCGCCGCAGAAAATCTCCGTTGGCCGCAGGGTCCCCGTACGGCGAAACCGTATATTTTACCTGGCCGTAGGGGTCGCCGTAAAGTTATAACTAAAAGTTATCACTCTTTTTCATTTCTACGGTCGCCGAAGCAATGACACACGCCGTAACCATGGCTACCACTCCTATACTGTATATGGGTGTAGCTTTAGCGTCAGTCTGGTCGCACGGTCGCCGTATGGCCCCCCTGCGGCCGCCTTTCGGTCGCATTTCGTGTGCCTTGATATTTGTTCAAATAACCTACGGCAACCGTGCGTCACCACTTTAAAGGCCGTACGGCAGTCGCAGATTTTGTCTCTCTACAAATTAAAGATATACCGTGCGGCGGCCGTGGCAAATGTGACTGCTAATGCATGTGACCGTAGAAATTCTACGGCGGCCCTGTTTTTGTAATTGGCCGTAGAAATTTTAGACCGTACGGCCACCGTGTCAAATGTGACCTAGCCATATAATATGCAAGTTAATGCATTTTTGAAAAACAAGTCAAATTACCATTGTATTATAACCACTTTACTTAATATGCGTGCAAATTTCACGGCAATCGGCCGCTTTGCCGAGATCTTAATGGGGGCCACTCCCCCCCTCCCCCCCTCCCCCCCTCCCCCCCCCCCCCCCGACCGTGGAAAGACCATAAATAGCGCGGCAATTTTAGGGTTAATAGTGTGTAAAATTAAACACTGTATAATAATAATTATAATACAAATAATTCAACAAAATTAAAATATATAATGGTACTGAAGGGTAGAAATAATAAACAATTTATGATATCAGATTCGCGACTGAAGCTACCGCTTTATTGTTTACTTATGTCGTACCATTCGCAGGAATATCTCAAAACAAATACACTTGAACCTTAGTAAGGGTTTTATTACGTCAGGGTTCAAATATTAACCTGATTAGATTTACATATTTTCTATGAATGATATTATGTTGGTTAAAGGTAAAAAAGCGTTATATTGACTTGTAACACTAACAGTATAATTAACATTTTCTATTTGTTGAGGATTTTGAACAAAAATTGGTAGTATATATCAACTTTATATACAACGATACAAATATAGGTTTGCTCATCCACTTTAACATTTTTGTCATTCAATTTCATAAATCATATTTCAATCTCGTCCCGATGAATCAACAGAGCATGAATCCCAACTTCAATTTCGTCAGTTATCATTCTACTTTGTCATTTGTCAATCAATTGTCCTTGCGATTTTTTCTCTACCGTTTCTGTTTCAGTTTGAAGTTTGAAGTTGAAGTTGAAGTTTGAAGTTTATTAACAACAAAATATATGTACATCATAAAACAAAGTATGCAATGCAAATCATTAAACAAACTGTACAAGATCTACAAATAATGAATTACTGCACAAGCTTAATTAATGCTTACATAAAACGCATTTATACAAAATGTTAAGTTGTTGCTAAAAAGAAAACCAAAAGTTAGCACAAGTGCTAGTCGAGATCGGTTTTCTCTGTTCACTATATCGTTAGTGTATCTCTTCATAGTTTATAAGTATTATACTAGTTCTAAAAAAATATATATTGTTTATATAAAAAATACAAACCAAAAAATACTAACTACTAACATAACAGATAATTTATTTATTTATCAAATAAATCGTGAGGGCAGTACGAAATGAATATCTTGTTTTTTGTTCTCTAATCTTCTGAGGTAAGCTATTCCAAAGCTTTGGTCCAACAAAAGAGACACTGAATGTACCTTGTGTCGTCTTACATTTTGACAAGGGCAGCATTGCATTTTCTTTTCCTCTTGTTTCATAAGTATGGTGTATAATCTTACAATAATCTAATAATGTGTGTGGTAATTTTCTATTATACAAATCATAAACAAATGTTAAAACTGCTAGTTCATGCAAACCAAAAACATCCAATATCCCCAATTGTTTAAACAGTGGTCCTGAGGATGTTCTCAATAATGAAAACGTGATAGCTCGCACAGCCATCTTCTGAGCTAAATAAATACAGTTCAAGCGAGATTTATAACTGCTTCCCCAACCTCGATGCCATATAGTATGTGGGGCTGTATAAAAGATTTATACAAGAGCACAAGAATATACCGAGGAACAAAATATCTCAATTTAAATAGCAAACCCACTTTCCTACGAACGCACTTATTTACAAAATCAATGTGATGCTTCCAGGACAATGTACTTTCAATTTTAACTCCTACAAAAGATGCCACGCTCACATCATCTATGTTTGTGTCAGACAGTCTGAGGACACCATTTACATTTATTGCCCGTCGTTTACTTTTTATAAACATATAATTAGTTTTCTTTAAGTTGATAGTAAGTTTATTAGCATCGCACCATTTCTGAATTGCGTGTAATTGCTCATTAATCTCATTTACATCAAGATCATTTTTATTCTCATCAAAAGTATGAAAAATATTTGAATCGTCTGCAAACAGTCTGAAATTAAAATAGTTAGTACAACAAGGTAAATCATTAATATAAATTAAAAACAATGTAGGACCAAGAACTGACCCCTGCGGCACGCCGCATGTTATATTCTGTCGAGTAGATGTGGCCTCCTTATAGCATAATGTCTGAGAACGATTCGAGAGATAATTAGCAAACCAATGGAAAGCAACACCACGTATACCATAATGGGCCATCTTGTCTAACAAAATATCATGATTTATAGTGTCAAACGCCTTTTGAAAATCTATGAATATACTAAGTGTAACGTTCCCTTCATCCATTGATCTCATAAGCGTATTAATAAGATTAATCAAAGAAAGTTTAGTACTATATTTCTTACGGAATCCGTATTGATGTTTATACAAAATATCATTAGTCTCCAGAAAATCAATTAAACGAACATTATCAATTTTTTCAAATATTTTCCCGACAACTGGCAAGACTGAGATAGGTC
The DNA here is from genome assembly GCA_037951105.1 of Echinarachnius parma. Taxonomy (NCBI): domain Eukaryota; kingdom Metazoa; phylum Echinodermata; class Echinoidea; order Clypeasteroida; family Echinarachniidae; genus Echinarachnius; species Echinarachnius parma. Next base: position 70,009 of record JBAMJV010006051.1, read on the forward strand.
TGTAATTTCCTGGATCAGCTTTTGCCCCCTTTTTATAAATAGGTGTTACCTTTGCTACCTTAAGACAATCAGGAAAATTACCCTTTTCTAATGACAAATTAAAAATGTAAGTCAATGGTACAACAATAAAATTAGCAGCATCCTTTATCAATCTTACTGGTAAATTGTCATATCCATGGGATTTTTTACTATCTAGGGCACATAAATAATCAAAAACTTCCCTTTCTGTCACAGGTTTCCAAAACAAGGATTTATCATTTCTTCTCCCCAAATACTCCTTATAACTGTAACGTACATCTGGAATCTTCCGTGCTAAGTTTGACCCAATTGTAACAAAATAATTATTTAGCTCCTCAGCTATATCACCCTCAGAAGACACAACCCTGGCTGCTCCATCAATACGATCAGTCGGGAGAACCAACTCATCTATATATGTCTTTTTAGAGTTCCCTCTTCCACTTATCAACTCATTTATTGTTTTCCAAGTTTTGCCTGTATCATGTTTATTATCATCAAATAATTTACTATAATACATTCGTTTAGCATTCTTCAATACAGTTGTCAATGCATTCCTATATCTCTTATATTCGTGTGCATATTCTACATTAAAATTTGATGCTTTATATTTATTATATAAACAATGTTTATTTTTAATAGACTTACAAATTGCTTTGGATACCCATGGCTTTTTCGGAGTCTGTGTTTTCTTTGAACTATTGTGCACAATATTTGGAGCATGTTTATCACATATCTTTACAAACAAATCATAAAATACAGAGTAAGCCGAATTAACATCGTTATATCGACACACACAATCCCAATTTATGCGTGCTAAATCCTCATGGAACACTTTGACATTAAAATTTGTATATGAGCGAGCAACTTTTCTCAAAGTTACAACCTTATTCACAGTAGGAGGATGGTCGAATAACACAAATATAGGAAAATGGTCAGACACATCAGTTTCAATAACACCTGAGTGAATACCATAATTACTTATATTAGTATAAACATGATCAATAAGAGATGAAGAGTGATCTGTCACTCTCGTCGGCATTGTAATAATCTGCTGTATTCCTGTACTTTCCATTGTGCTTAAATAATCATTTATTCGTATATGAACATTTCTTTGTGATAAATCTATATTAAAATCGCCTAACAAAATAATATCCGACCTGCCAACATGTAATTCTTCTAAGACACCCAATAGACTGTTTTGAAATTGACCAATATCAGTATTTGGTTTACGATAAACAATACCAATAACAATTTTACCATAAAATGAAAATGCATGTATATACAAATGAGTAACATAATAAACATATTGATTGTGGTGGGGCCTAAAAGAGAAAAAAAAAAACTACACATACATTATACAGTTTAAATGCTTTAATAACACGATACAAACACACATGCACGCTCACACATACACAAATACAATCAATATATCCTCCTCTGCTCAAACTTGTTTTACATAAATCATTAAATAATAATTCTGTACATCGTACTTTTAATCAAGATAGAGTTGTACTTTCCTTAAAATCATTAATGAAATAGTTCCATTCCTTAATGCCATTTAGATAGAAAGAATGTTGGGAATCTGTCGTACAAACTTTAAATGAATGTAAATCATTTTTCTGACGAGTAGAATATGAATGAATAATACTATTAATAACAAAGTTTATATTAGAAATTTCTTGCAATAGGCGATTATGAAATTTAAAGGATATCTGAATAATACGTCATTGCAATAGATTTATAATTTATACGCCTGCTTATTGTGTGTTTTGTAATTAATTTTCATATTCATTCCAATAAGTTGTAGATAAAAATGGAAAGCCCTTGACAGGCCAATGGCCTTTGCCTTTCCCTCACATCCTCTACGGCTTATTATTACTATTGTATCATGTCCTTGTATTGCTGTGTGTAGATGTTTTAGATGTTTGTATATACTCTTGAATATTTTTTTCTCTACTGCTTCCTATGTATATATATTTTGATGTATTTTTAATGTGATGTGAAATAAACTTAACTGAACTGAACTGAAATTAAATATGCGAGTATTAAATTGAATCAATTAAAAGATTGGAGGTACGTGTGTTGTAACAACAAGTGGCCGGGATGGGGCTAGATAATCCGAGTAATAAAACGTACTGCTCGTTTATGTAACAAATACATACATGTATTATCAAAAAGGCATAAGTATTTCCATAAATGATATTACAATCATTTACATGTGAAAAAAACATACTTGTGTGTACATACAATTTCATTATTTTGAGTAAAACGTGCAAAAGCTCCCTACCCTTGGAAGGAAACACCCCCTGTTCCCTTAGGCGCCGGAAGTTGGGGGGGGGGGGGGGGGGGGGGGCGGCCGCCCCCCCCCCCCCCCCAATCCAAAAAGTGGGGGGCAAAACACGTTTTTGCCCCCCCCCCCCCAATAAGCCCCCCCCCCCCCCAAAAAAAAAAAAAAAAAAAAAAAAAAAAAAAAGGAAAGAAAGAAAGAAAAGGAAGAAGCGTGGCAAAGAAAAAAATAAAATCTATTTTAAGTTTTCGCTGCGCGCTTCGCGCGCACACAAATTATCTCAGTTTGTTGTATAACTTGCGTATACATGGTATACGCCTGGGGTGGGTTTTTATGTACCGGGCCACGTAGTTCCTGTATAGGCTGCCATTGCTCTGGCTATTTGTGTGACGTGCACCAAATTGCACCATTTCAAGTATATAAATGCAAAATCTTCCCCGTGGGAGGGGGATATACCCCCGCCCAAACCCTCTCCCTCTGGCTCTCCCCAGCCCTCGGTCGCTTCGCTCCCTCGGGACTCATTTTTGGCTGTAAGCTATAATGTTGGATCATACATAATGTGGCATATGTTTTATGTTTGTATGCACCAGATCGCACCATTCCAAGTATATAATGCAAAATCTTCCCCGTAAGAGGGAGATACCCCCTCCCCCTCTGGCTCTCCCCAGCCCTCGGTGGCTTCGCTCTCTCGGGACTCATTTTTGGCTGTAAGCTATAATGTTGGATCATACATAATGTGGAATAAGTGTATGTTTGTATGCACCAGATTGCACCAATTCAAGTACATAAATGCAAAATCTTCCCCGAGGGAGGGGGATACCCCCTCCCAAACCCTCCCCCTCTGGCTCTCCCCAGCACTTGGCCGCTTCGCTCCCTCGGGACTCATTTTGGGCTGTAAGCTAGGTTGTTGGATCATACATAATGTGGAATATGGTGTATGTTTGTATGCACCAGATTGCACCAATTCAATTACATAAATGCAAAATTGTCCCCGTGGGAGGGCGATACCCGCTCCCAAACCCTCCCCCTCTGGCTCTCCCCAGCCCTCGGTCGCTTCGCTCCCTCGGGACTCATTTTGGGCTGTAATGTGGCATATGGTTTATGTTTTTATCCAAAAGATTGCATAAGTGGAAACTAAATAAATAAAGTTATATAATTTTCATAAAAGAGCCCATATGGGCAATACTTAACATCTGAAATTACATTAAACCCTATTTAAAATGTTAAGGGGAGTATTATAAACCAAAATCATCAATGCCGTTCTACTGCAGAATCCCGCTTGGGCTCGATATACACAGACACAGCCAAAATTACCACACTTGCAATCATTCGCGAGCGCGAGGTGGGCCGCATGGATCGGGATGCCGCGGCCCACCTGAGGGAGTCCCGTCGCGAATTCCCTTCTCAAGCTGGCGAGAGCTAATTTGTTTTTTTAATGCATTTTCCACTTCAAGTATTAATGACTTTCTTGATTCTTTTATGGTATATTCTATGTTTCCTCTGATTCATATTCCGGCTCGGATCACTAAATCTACATGTACACTGCTTGATAACATATTTACAAATGATTTAGAACATATATTTTCTGGTGTATTATTAGCAGACATAAGTGACCATTTTCCAATATTTTCTATTTGTTATAATTACCACACGGATATAAATGACTCTTTTAATATAAAGAGGAATTCGAGTGAAGCCAATATGATTAACTTCATTGATAAAATCAGTAATATATCATGGATATTAGACAATGATCCGAATCACAGTTATGATTGGTTCTTGAAACAGTTTTTACAATGCTATAATGATACCTTTCCTATAACATTTGTTACAGGTGGACAAAATCGAAAAAACAAACCATGGTTTACTAAAAGATTACGGAAAATGTGCAAAAAGAAATGGTTATTATACAAACAATATTTACGGAATCGTACAGATTATAGACTTACTAAATATAAAATATATAGAAATTTGATGAATAATGAAATTAAGAAATCTAAAAATACATATTTCAAACAGAAGTTTGATAGTGCAAAGGGAAATATGAAGCACACATGGAAAATATTGCAAGGCATTCTGGGTAATAAGAGGAACAATAAAAAACCTATAATAGAAAGATTTTTTGAAGATCATACTATACAGAATAAAAAGGACATTTCTAATATTTGTAATGCATATTCTGTGAATATTGGTCACAACTTAAGGGGTAATGTGCAATCAACTGAACAAGACTGCATGAAATATATTGAACAAAATAATAAATCTGCATTGTTTCCACATGTGACATGTAAAGATATTGTTGATATTGTATGTGACCTTAAGAATCATTCAAGCAGTGGATTTGATGATATTCATATTTATGTTGTTAAACGTGTCATTCATATTATTTGTATTCCATTCTGTAAGATTTTTAATTTATCCTTAGAGAGTGGCATATTCCCTGACCAAATGAAAATTGCAAGAGTAATTCCCGTATATAAAGGTGGATTAGAAAATAATGTTTGCAATTATAGACCCATTTCAGTGCTCCCAGTTTTTTCGAAAATTTTAGGAAAATGTTTTTATAACCGATAGGTTTTTTGAATGAATGTAATATTATTTCCCCAAATCAATATGGATTTAGATCGGGGCACTCCACATCTTCACCTTTACTTGAGTTTATTAATAAGATACATTTTTGTTTTGATAATAAAATAATTATGTTGGGTCTGTTCCTTGACCTCAGTAAGGCGTTTGACACTCTTGATCATTCTATTTTAGTAAACAAATTAAGCAAATATGGAATAAGAGGCGTATTATCAGATCGGTGTATAAGTTATTTATTGGATCGAAAACAATATGTTGTGATTAATGACAGTAAATCAGAAATGAGACAAATAAGATGTGGACTGCGCCAGGGCTCTATCCTAGGACCACTATTGTTTTTAGTTTATATGAATGATTTATGTAATATTTCTGAACGTTTAAATTTCATTCAGTTTGCAGATGACACCAGTGTGTTCATGACACATGACGATCCACATACTTTGATGGACAATTTCAATCAAGAGTTAGAGAAGCTTTTTGATTGGTTACTTGTAAATAAATTGGTATTAAATGTAAATAAAACAAAATATATGGTCCTTACTAAAAGAAACGTTGAATATGATTTTAATGTTAAAATAGGTAATCAAGATATGGAGAGAGTCTCTTCATTGAAATTCTTAGGAGTGACCATAAATAGTGGATTGTCATGGCATGAACACATTGGTGTCATCTGTAACACAGTGTCTAAAAGCATTGGTGTTATAAACAAGTTAAAATTTTTCCCCCAGACTATTTTTAAATTGTACCTTGTTTATAACACAAATGCTTTTAGACACTGTGTTACAGAGAAAACAAATGTGTTCATGCCATAACAATCCACTATCTATGGTCACTCCTAAGAATTTTTGTTACAAAAGAAGGCTGTCAGAATAATTTCCCACTCTTCATACTTTGCTCACACAAAACCAATCTTTGAACATTTGAAAATACTCAACATTTTTTGTTTGAATAACTATAATATTGCAATGTTCATGTATCTATGTTCTAGACACAAAATTCCGGATAGATTATGGTCTTACTTTTCTTTTAATTTGGATTATCATGATTATAATACAAGATCTGCATCAAATTATCATTTACCTAAAGTTAGAACCATGATTTTATAAAGGTCCTATACTTTGGAATAACCTCACTTTAGAAATTCGCAAAAGTCCAACTCTCAATATTTTTGAACGAAAACTCAAAATAACTTTGTTAAATAATGTATAGATATGAAATGGTTAGGGCATGGATGTGTGTTTGCGTGTGTATGTACGTGAGTGTGTGAAATTGTATGAATATGATATATAATTGTATTTGTAGGATACACTGACTAGAATATTATGTAACATATTATTTGATTGTAAAGTGTCTATTGGTTTAATTTAAAAAACACTTCCTCTTGCATTATAATATTTTCATTTCTTAATCGGGGTCAACACCAAATAAGGCTTCTGCTCTTCCAAGTTGGCCCAACATTTTTAATTGATTTAACTTGATTGTATGTGACATTTATTTTGTATAACTTATTATAATAATTTATGTATTGTATCTTTTGATGTTTTTATGAAGAATGTAAATAAACTGAAATGCAAACAAAATTTATTGTATGCAAATTTATAACAATGCACCAGTGCCGAGTTTATTGCTGACATGTGTTGTTTTCACTAACAAGTATATAATAGCCATACAAATTATGATGGAATAATTGCTAGACTACAAAATAGTTATGGGTATTTAAGTATCATGAATGATGGAATAATTTAAGCTGGGTAGAGATGGTATGATCTTTCTTAAAAAAACAATGGATAGATATTTTCCTAACGGACCCTGATTTAATTAGACTCGCAGAGGCACGCAGAGGGGTCAATCATGGGAGGGGGAGGGGGGTGGGCGTACATTTTGTTTTGCATCCCTCCTCCCCCCCCCCCCCCCCTACACCCCCTCCCTATTATTCTGAACATGAGGAAGAAAATCAACGGATATAATGCAATACACGGGACGCAACTATTAATTAACATCTAAATGAGCTATTTCAACTATGGAAAACCTTTGCAAATATCGATTTTGCCGCTCGCTTTATGTTCTGAACGAGATTATAATTTGTATTCATATTGCAAGCTTTTACGTTACCAAAGGACTTTTCTGTTCCGTAGGTTTAAAATGCTTTGATAATTCTATGCGTTGTCTACGAATTATATAACCATTTGCAAAGTGTTGGACATATATTTGATAAACTTAATTTTAGTAACAACAACATGACTATTACATTACAAACTAATAGTATTAACTGTAATATGCTCTAAAGCAAACAATATGGCTTTGGCAACAACTCAGAGCAGCGACCGACAGATTTGTAGCCTGCTCGGTCCCCGCTGGAATTTAGGCATCGCCCAACTAATTTTTTAGAAGTTGAGCAGGCTGTAGATCTCAAGCGATGCCGTGGCTGTGCCCTGTCGAATTCCTATCGGTCGCCGGTCGATTGTAGGTAAAAACTGGGCAAAATCGGGGACCGTCTCCCACCGGCCACCGGCTAATTTTTAAGTAATGGCCGCCGGCCGGCCGATGATCGGCAGGTGTCCCGTAGGCGTACCGGCGGCGGCCCGCCGGGCTCTGCCGAGAATTTATCACGGGCGGCCGGTCGGTGATCGGCGGGGCATCTGCGGTGTCCCATAGGCGACCCGGCGGCGGCCCGCCGGACTCCGCCGGGCTCCCCCACTAATTTCTCACGGCCATAATCGGGCAGGCGCTGCCTGGACGCCGACCGATTTTTAACTCACCGCCCAGTTAGCGACTGATCTCCCTGCGGTGATCAGGCGTCGACCGCCCAGGCAACGGCCATATTTTGGGCGGCGAGTGAAAAGTGAGTAGTCGCCGCCCAATTTCAGCGGCGACCGAGCGACGCCTAACAACCAGCGGTACCTTGGCAGCCGCCGCGCGGTGCCCGGCCGGAATTGGCTAAATACTAGCCGCCCTGCCGCCAATCAGGCTATTTTTAGGGGTTGTGACCATAGCCTAATAAAAAAAAAACCGTTATCATTAAAAAGGAGCCATTAAACCCCATAGACGTACCTATGGGGATTTAGGGGGTTAAAGTCCCCCCTTACCCAAATGACCAAAAATTTACTGTTTTGGGGGGTTCGAACGCACCCCCCCCCCCCTCCCCTTTTCAAATTTTAACTGGACTCAAGACCAATTTTGAGCGGTTTCGACCGTCATAATCGATGGTCTTGGCCTCGAAAATTGCACAGCCTCGAACAGTGCGGAAAACTCTGGTCTCTGCCTCAAAAACTTCGACAATTCTCGGTCTCGGCTTCGAAGCAATTCTACGACTACAGGTTTATTACAAATTGTTATGTTTATATATATTTCGGCCATTTCTGGACCGATTTTGATCAAAAAAAGTTTATTCTGTCATTAAAATTGTATGCTCTTTCGAATTCCACGCTAATTTTTTCATTATCTCAACAAAAATGAAGCGCCTTCTATACCAAAATTCAACTATCCCTTTTAGTTTCATCTCTCTTTCAAAATACAGTCCACACAATCAAGATTTCTAAAACGCATTCTTTATAACAATCATACATAATGGTTATTGCAATGTTCATTCTTTCAGGACCACCGACAACATCAAATGTTCAGACTAATTACCTTGCAGAAGGGATGGAAAACCGCACGCTGACTTACTCGCTACCTTACAATATGACGAAGCGTCCACTCCAGCAGCATTTGAACTTAAAGTAAGACAGATGATCAAGCTCTATTCATTAACAAGACATAAGCTGAACGTGCTGGCGTCTATATTCCCAAGTCAAATACGTCAGTCGATCAAGTCCACGCTGAAATTAGTAGTTGAATATAGGAAAATCGTTCTTCCACCGTAGAGCGTGATTAGTACATTCCGCTTTGGCGCAGACCTCAGTCTGCCAAATTTTGTAAAGCAAATATTTGACGTGCAGTGCGTACATCGCAATTCATCCCACCTCAGCTATATTTACAAGACGTGCATGTTTGCCCTTTTATGGATATCCACGTCAATCAACTTAAGGGTATAATGACCTAATACACCTTTTGGTAAGCAGCGTGTCAAACAAATTGACTTCGTCGCAAATAGAGACAATCGTAAATCATAACATATATATGATCTGAAACAAAGTTCACCATTGTCTTCCTACTGCGTGTTGCATAAATAACATGATAGCACCCCCTTTCGAGGTTTTAGAGTACACACTTCGTGTTAATATTGGTGCTCTATTTATCATATCATTAACAAAACAACCCTAATCAGAATATCGTTTCAAATTAAATTTTAACATGATAGCTCTATCAAAAATATGTTAATTTCTTTAACTGGCAAGTACTGTGCATATTTAAAAGCATTTCCGTATACAAAGCACATGGAGTATTATCATACATGCAGTTTATTTTGTAAAAACATGTGTCACTTTGTTGAAATAATGACAAATACAATGATAGTCATATTTATCACCTATAACTCTTGAGGAACATGAAAGGACATAGTTAACCGGTAGGCAGGGGCCTGGGAACGATTTTTCCCCCGGGGGTGCTGAGATATACACTGGGCCCAAAAAGAAACTTATACTTTTTCACATGGTCATATCTTTAAAATCTGTCCATCAAAATTGACCAAAATGACACACAGCATTACTTACATACCCTACTCCGATGGCATGTCACTATACCCAGGGGGCAAACCACCATTTTTTAAGGATTTCAGACATGGGCTGCTGAAAGGTTGGCCACCAGAAATGGTTTCTAGGACCTTCTAGGAACACAACCTATGTGGCCTACTCCGCCAATAAGCTACTGGAAGTCCACAGGACAAGTTTTAAGAAAAACACCCCTATGCAGCTAAATAGTGTGTATCAGCCTTAGGGGTCATGAAGACCCAGTCACACTTTTTGCGCAATTACACCACAATGCATGGTGATAAAAGCTTGTTGTTTCATGGAGGTCTTCCTTGAAGTCCTGCGCATCGTATGATACCAAGTTGAGCATATTGCATCTTCGAATATTGTGTCACACGTCGTTACACCGTGATATGTCATACACGGACGTGAAATTTCGTATATAGCGCTTATGTATAAAAGGCAACTAAATGCTTTAAAATGACAGATAAGCTTTGCAAGATCTTAACAAACTTGATTTGCATTTGAAATGACTATGAAGAGCATAATACAATGACATAAGTTATATAAACTAATAAACAATAGAAAGCATAAGCAATACAAAACAATGAAATACATAAGAATATGGGTTGTTAATGTCATGATCGGTTTATATGTGTTTAATTGCTATACAATGATACGAAATCTATCCAAAATACCATGTATTAATATTTAACCCCTTGAATCAGATTTACAGGGGGAGGTGTGTGTGTGTGTGTGTGTGTGTGTGTGTGTGTGTGTGTGTGTGTGTGTGTGTGCGTGTGTGTGTGCGTGTTTGTATGTGTGTGTTTGTATGTGTGTTTGTGTGAAAGGGGGAGGGGTAGGGTCACAATACATAATTATTCATCAAAGGACTACCCACCCGGTTGAAACGAAAATGTGTCTGAAGTTTTACTTTAAGGCAGTTTAGTTCTTAAAAGAGAAGCTTACACAGTTTTACGGATATGACCAGAGTTGGCGTCGTGTTAAAGGTTGGTCCCTAGACGGGTTCATAGGACCTTCTTCAACCTCAGTGTACATCCTTGCAGACTAGCATGCTGGAAGTGCACAGGGCACATGAAGCGGACATTGAAAAGTGTCTACACATAAACATAAATGCTTCAGCTCCATTTATCCAGCCCAACACCATAAATCTGGTCAGAATAGTGTCATCAAGGATAAAGAGGTTGTAGTCAAGGTCAAGGATACCAGAAAACAGCAGTTGCGGTTGATGCAATGTTCGACATATGGCACGTCATTACACAGAGTTAAAACATTTGAAGCAATCAATGTGTGGTACACACATCAGCTGCTGAAAGATGTTCCTTCAGTAATGAGATCATACACTTGTTGTGACTGATACAGTGGGACCAGTCTGAAGTCTGCTGAGTAGGAACAGAGGTATTCCATATCCAAATCCAAATGCGCAGCTCCTGATCCAAATGAGATTTTCAGAGTATTAGCTAACAAAACACACCTTCTGAGCTTCCTCTGTGAAGGGTGAATAGACAACTTGAACCTTCTCTAGGCCAAACCCGTCTGTACATTGGTGGTCGACTTAAATAAGGAACAAACAAGTGTATATACGTATATATATATATATATATATAAATATACTCCGCAAAAAACGAAACTGGACACTTGTATGAGACCAAATATTTCGTATTCATTAACGATAAAATATATGATATTGTATATCAAATTAAAGATAAAATTACCCTCTTCAATATTCGCATGAAATCCAGATGAAATCATTCATGCATGACTTGTCACGGTGAATTAACCACACCAAGGTCTGTTTTCAAAAATAGCAAAAATGGAACATCCACTCAACCATATAAATGTTGATAAGCATAATCTAAAACGCTATATTCATGAGATGGCATAATTTTTAATTACAAATGTGACCTTTTCTATCTTCATCTCAATAAAGAGTATAATTGAAGACAAATTGTGAACGTTATAAGTGTTATTTTCATCCAAAAGTAACAAAATGGGGAATTCCATGGTAAAGCTTTATTAGTCAAAACCACAGTTTGTGCCCTTATTTCAGCAGGAAAATGGTATCAATTTTTCTCAAGAATTATACCGTAGTCCAAAGATCTTCAAAATCGAAGTCACCCTTGGTCAAACATTTGGGCAGTCTTTAACATGACATTTCTCTGGTAACTATGGTTACAATTGCAGGGGACACATGAATTAGACAAGCTTCATGCCTGTAATACAGACCAGTATGATAATGCTCACATAACCTGACCCTGTTTTATTGACAAATTTGTATTTCCAGACTTTGTTCATAACAATAAAGTTGAATAATGTCATAATTTACTTGCCCCGCTCATCCTGTTTTAAGTAAAACGCTTACTATCATTTCAGTCGAATAGTGTGGTCCTCCATTGTTTTGCTATTTTTGAAAACAGACCTTGCTAGTGTTAATTGACCATGGCATTTCATGCATGAACGATTACACCTTTAAGTTATACCCTGCATGTAGAGGACTAAATTCCCTTTAATTTGATATATGGTCATGTACACTTTATCGAACATTAATATGAAATATTTCAACTTATACAAGTGTCCAGTTTCTTTTTTTGCGGAGTATATATATATATTTTGTTAAAAATATTTTGAACCCCCGTAAGTGATTTTTGTAGACTTTTTTCACTGATAGCCGCGAAGCGTCGAATTCTTTTGCTAATTTGAACCCCCTTAAGTGATTTTTGTTCACTTTTTTGAGTGATAGCCACGAAGCGGCGATTTTTTTTGCTATTTTGAACCCCCGTAAGTGATTTTTGTTCACTTTTTTCGCTGATAGCCGCCGCGAAGCGACGTTTTTTTGTTGCTATTTTGAACCCTCGTGAGTGATTTTTTTTTGCTATTTTTTCAGTGATGGCCGCGAAGCGGCGATTTTAGTTGTTGCTATTTTGAACCCCCGTAAGTGATTTTTGTTCACTTTTTTTCAGTGATGGCCGCGAAGCGGCGATTTTTTGTTCTTGCTATTTTGAACCCCCGTACGTGATTTTTGTTCACTTTTTTAAGTGATGGACACGAAGTGGTGATTTATTTTTTGGCTATTTTGAACCCCCGTAAGTGATTTTTGTTCACTTTTTTAAGTGATGGACACGAAGTGGCGATTTATTGTTTTGCTATTTTGAACCCCCGTAAGTGATTTTTGTTCACTTTTTTTCAGTGATGGCCCCGAAGCGGCGATTTGTTGTTGTTGCTATTTTGAACCCCCGTACGTGATTTTTGTTCACTTTTTTCAGTGATGGCCGCGAAGCGGGGATTTTTTGTTGTTGCTATTTTGAACCCCCGTACGTGACTTTTGTTCACTCTTTGAATTTGTTTGCTATTTTGAACCCCCGTAAGTGATTTTTGTTTACTTTTTTCACTGATTGCCGCGAAGCGGCGATTTTTTTTTTGATATTTTGAACCCCCGTAAAGTGATTTTTGTTCACTTTTTTAAGTGATGGACGCGAAGCGGCGATTTTTTTTGCTATTTTGAACCCCCGTAAAGTGATTTTTGTTCGCTTTTTTAAGTGATGGATGCGAAGCGGCGATTTTTTATTTTGCTATTTTGAACCCGCGTAAGTGATTTTTGTTCATTTTTTAAAGTGATGGACGCGAAGCGGCGATTTTTTTTTGGTGTTATTTTGAACCCCCGTTATTGATTTTCTTGTACTTTTTTCACTGATAGCCGCGAAGCGGCGATTTTTTTTTGCTTTTTTGAACCCCCGTAATTGATTTTTTTTTGCTATTTTGTTCGCTTTTTTAAGTGATGGACGCGAAGCGGCGATTAATTTTTTTGCTATTTTGAACCCGCGTAAGTGATTTTTGTTCACTTTTTTCAGTGATGGCCGCGAAGCGGCGATTTTTGTTGTTGTTGCTATTTTGAACCCCCGTAAGTGATTTTTTTTTGCTATTTTGAACCCCCGTAAAGTGATTTTTGTTCACTTTTTTCAGTGATACATTTTCACTTTGCAGCCCAAGGGGGGGGGGGGGGGCAGATTTAACCCCCCTAACCCCCCTTCCGTAGATCATTATGTCAAGGTGCATTTTCCCGTCTGGTGCTGATATGTTCGTCTGAGTGATTGATCTTTGTGAAGATTAAATAGTTTACAGAAGTAGCAAGCTGACCTTCATGCCCAATATCGTCTAACCATAATTTGCATATATCCAAATTATCCCAAAGTAAAAAAATAAAATTAAAAAAAACGTCATTTGTGGCTGTCGGCTGTGTGACAATTTCGTAAACGAAGCATAATGATATACATTATAACATACAACAAATTTTGCAGGGGGTGCTGAAAAATGTCCGGGGGTGCTGCAGCACCCCCAGCACCCCCGCTTCCCAGGCGCATGCCGGTAGGTTGTACGTTCTTCATCTAAATTTACACAAGAAGATTACATCTGTTTGAAATACATGACTGTATAGGCAAAATCATTCTGAAATATTGTCTATGGAATACTTCTTATCTATACTTCTTATCTATATTTCTTATCTATACATTCAAAGCCCTAAACCTCACAGCCATATAATAACATTGGTAATATTAAAGGATTAAACAAATGACACTGTGTTTCAATGGATAACTGCATTTGCTGGGTTCTAATTAACATACTAAACATAGTTTTCCTTGCCTGACTTACTTTACCACGAGGGAAATTATAAAAATTATCTTACTAAGAATAACTGTTAAATGCCACAAACCACAATATTAATTTAGTGCTCCAAGGTTCAAATCTATTCCTTAGGGGCGGTCCAACTTTCCATTATTATCATCATCCTATACAAATCGTTTACATCGACACTAGACGTATTATCAATTGTTTGGAATGGAACAAAATTCACACCTTAGCAATATTATGCATCTAAAGTTATCAGGATTTGTATTCTCACCTTTATTTTTGTTTATATAGGAATGCTTATTCCAATACGTCATTCTGTTGGCACAACCCCAGTATTTAATATAATATTTAACCAGAACGTCAATGACGTCGCGCTCATCCGGCATCTCGCAGCATCAAATATCGCAAAACTTTTTCAACTGGTCAAAAACTAAAAATTTGATGCCCTGGAAGGGACATAAATATAACAAATAAAACAATTAGAGTGAAAAAATATAAATTTGACGCCCTGGAAGGGACATGGGAAACATAATAATAATAATACTAACAAAAAGAAAAAAGAAAAACAAATTATAGCTGATTGCACTGCTGGGTCCCTACCAGGGCTCCATACAAAAAAAAATGATCAAGAAAAAAAATGTAAAAAAAAAAAAAATTAAACAATAATACAATTCTGTGTATACATTTTGAAGCCTCCTACCTATCAGATAAAACAAAACAAAAATACAAATTTGTTGAAAAATGAAGGAGAAGAAGCAGTTTATGTGATTTGAAATAAATTTGCATAATTAATGAATTTTGAAATTGTGTGTACAAGTTTTCACGCCCCCAATTAGCCCTATCAGATAAAGCAACATAATCGAAATCAGTCAAGAAATGAGGGAGAAGCATTTTTTTTTTTATTAATCTGCATAAATTACAATAATTAACATATGGAGCAAAATCTCTACATTTTGTGTAGAAGTTTGGCATACCAAAGTTAGTTCTACCAGATCAGTTGACAAATGAAGAAGAGGTATTATTTTTTTGACTTTGCATAAATTTGCATACATTTGTTGCATAATTTGCATAATTAATGAATTTTGGAATTTTGTGTACAAATTTTGAAGCCCCCAATTAGCTCTATGAGATTAGGTAAACCAAATCAAAATGGGTTGAGAAATGAAGTTCTAAGCATTTGTTTTTTTATTTTGAATAAATTTGCATTAATTATCATAATTAATGAATTTCTACATTTTGTGCACACGTTTTGCAGCCCCCAGCTAGCCCTATCAGACAAAACAAACATAATGAAAATCGGTAAACAAATGATGGAGAAGCAGCAATTTTTATTATTTTTTGAATAAATTTGCATAAATTACCATAATTAATCAATGGAGCAAAATCTCAAAAAACGTAATAACGCCTCAATCATGTCTGCTAATAACAAAGCTTTTAGGTTACTAATTTTTTACTTTACAAGCCTTCGAATTTGTTCAATTTATGTTTTAACTCAGCCTCATCTAGTGTTACAGCAAAATCTAAATTATCATTATTTCAATAAAATTGAACATGTCAAACTTTTTCATTTCATCAAATGATTCATGTTCCCCAATCAACTAAAATGCCTTTTAAGCCCACCACCAATGAAACATGAATATATTTTCCTCCACAATTATTCTTATTAAGTTTTAACAATTGCCAATATTATTTGGAATTATTTTATTGAATATGTCAAACATAAACCTAAGCTTGCTTTTTGCATTGGATTAGAAATACACAACAACCAACTTTGTTATAATATGACTTTTTAGTGATGGGGGTGCCTGCATGGGGTACATTCGTTGTATATTAGGGGGATGTGCCCCCTCCCCCCCCCCCTCCCCTCTCCCCCTGGCAGCGTCACTTCGAATTCAGAGGTAGGACACATTTTCACTATAGAGGTTGCTATATTTGGGTAAACATTTTGCAAGTGCATGCAGTAACACAAAATTGTATTAGCAGCACGCGCGCGCACGCATTTGCAACTGCGTACGAATTTTGCACCACACCGGGTGTCTAAATGGCTCTTTTTGCGCTGTGATTAGTGCAATGTCTATGTTGCTTTCTAACCGACGTGTTATACTTGATCTGGACATATTGCCTTGATCTTTAATGCATCTCAGCCCCGTTGCAACAAAAAAAAGGGTTGACATCGATTGTAAAGTTGTGATCAACACAGTAATGCAGATTCTAAACAAATCAATTTGGCAATTTGTTCCCATGATCTGACTTACTATGTTTAGTAACTTTACAATCAATTCAATTATTTCTGCAATGGGGCACATAATTATATCTTCATAGTCGAGAATCAAAAACTAGCTTCCAACTGGTGAATATAAGCAATCATGTTTGAACGAACAAAGTATAATCATAACTTGTAAAAAAATACACATTTAACCCAGACGAGCCACGGGTGTGTGTGTGGCTGTGTGTGTGTGTGTGTGTGTGTGTGTGTGCGTGTGTGTGTGTGCGCGCGTGTGTGTGTGTGTGTTGTGGGGAGGAGGGTTGACTAAATCACTTATGCCCCATCTTGTACAGGTTGACTTGCGAAATCAGATATATTATAACGATATCACGTGATCTTTTGTCGTTGCATGTCAGAACAACACAATTTTATTTTCGTGATTTATGAAAACTCTATTTCTAACACTGTACATAACCGTGTTGGGACTCAATATATATACAGTTGGGACAAAAATATACAAGAAACACGATTATAAAATAAATTTATTGGGGCTCAACATAATTATAATAGATAACATACAACAACACGATTAAAACATTATATCTAAACGCATATCAAAATAATGATCAAACAAATAAAAACGCTTTTCAAATTATTTCGTTTGGTCTAAAAGAATATGAGTACTAAAAGTCAAAATACAATTATAATAACAAATATACAATTAATAAATATAAATTTGATTATGTTAATTTGCATAGCTTGTCCTTCAAAGAGTCCATTGCAACATATACATTACAATTGCTCGTGATCAGGAACTATATTTACAAAAGCTCGCTAGTTTAGTACCAAACCAAGTCAATTTTGGATGACGTGAATAGGTATTAATCATTAGCTGCTGCTTACTGGTATTAATTGTGTGGGTCCAATGAATAACCAGCTAACCCTGGTGAGGGACGATGAAGGTGTTTGTTGGTAAATAATACAGCTTAGCGTTAAAATATGCTTTTTATGTTGTTATGGTTTATGGTATTTATGTGACCCGGAGATTTATGACCAACATGTTAAAGGGGTATAAGGGCCCTTCCGCTCTAAAACGATCTCAACAAACCAGTATAATTAGTAATAACATATGTCGTTATTCTGAATGTGGTTACACTTAGTTGTAATTGTATTGTTGTACACTAGTATATTAAAACAAATGTTGTATTTATATACAAAGATTACTTTAATTTAACATGTATAATCCTTGTTTGATAACGTAATAAAATAGTGATATAGCTATATATAATATTTATGCAAAGGTCACCCTTTGATGACTTGCGAAATCGGTGTAAAATCGAAAGAACATTTACAATCACTTCAGATTGCGTTTGTATTTACAAAAGGGGTGAAAGACCATGAAGACTCGTGACTGAAGCTACCGCCTACAGGTAAATGATGTATGATTATGTCGTATCATTCGCATTGATATCGCAAAACAAATACACTTGAACCTCAGTAAAGTATTTTATTACAACTGGGTTTAACTATTAACTCGATTATAGATATTATATGTGTCAAAGGTACAGGCCCGTTATATTGACTTGTAATTATATAAAGAGTATACACACATTTTCATTTTATACACTACACGCAGGTGACAAGGTACATTTCAGAAAAGCACGTGAACATGGTGAAGGTGATACCTTGACCGATTTTCCATACGTCAGCAGAGTTTATTAATATCTTTTAGGCAGCATTCACGTACTGAACAAACATTAAATATCAACCAGTTTTGTTTGTATATTGTTTTAATTATTCAGGTAATAATACACTTTGTATCTATTGTATCTAGATTGTAAGTAATGCATGAAATATGAAATACATTAATAATTAATAGATAACCACGAGCCTATATAGGCATACGCATTTAATCATTTAAGCGTTAATTTGTATTGTAACATGATGAAGGTTATTTCAAATAACGTTCATCATTTTAATATGAACATGCAAAAGGTAATATTAAGCAAAATATTGCGTTAACATCCGGTGACAATGTCATAGTTAATGTCGAAGTTTCTTTTAAATCACACCTATCAAAGAAACAATACAGATATAACTAAACATCCAAACGAGTATCAGTGTAGTAAGGCTCAGCCTTGTAACCCAAACCTGCACTATAAGATTACACAACTAATAGTAATAGTTCTACCGTGCTCGAAATGTATAGCAAATTACAGGCAACTATGTAAAAAGCCTCTTATTCTAAATCTACCAAGAGGGCGCTCTAAAAAGAAAATATTGGTTTCAACCAATTTTCATACAAATGTTTGCATGTGTTGATTTGTTGAAATAATAATTATATACAGAAATCACTAACAACTGATCAAAAATTATTTTGATTTTTTTTTCAAGAATAAGCACTTATTGGATAAAAAAAAAAACGGTTCTAGGTCTACTATCCACTGTACAATTAATGGATTTGTTTTAGTCAGTTTGAACCCTAAGAAAACCTATTAACCCGTTGAGGTCTGGTCCCGAAATATTTCGGGCTTGAGTCTATGGAGAATGCGTGTTATACCAAAATCAATTCGTCCTCAACGGGTTAAATTAGAGCCCGTTCATCAAGTTATTGAGAACGCTTATACGAGATAGGGCATGAGGACGCGTTCATTGTTCGGGAAAGAATGACAATGTTTGCTTCTAGGTCTTTAATGCAGCTCTAGAAAAATTAAATATATTGATATAAATAGAGAGATAACCAACAACTTTAGGATTTTTTGAATTAATAACAAAAGAAAAAACATCGAATGACTCTAGGTCACAGTTTTATTCCGATTGGATATATTGATTGATATTTCAGCCATTTCTGAACCGATTTGGATGCAAATAAAGTTCATTCTGTTACTCAAATTGTATTCTCTGTCGAAATGGACATTCGGTTTTTCATTATGTCCCAATTTTGTTAGCGCAGCGCCCCCTTTACCATAACTGAACTACCCCTTTAAACTGAACTTGACTTTTAACTAAATACGTATATCATACAATTCGATAAGTTTCTACTAAATATGAAAGGCCCAGCTCTGATCAAGACCAACTCGAGACCATTCGCCATAATACAACATGATACAACATAGTGCAGAATAAATGCTAATATTTGTTTTTCTGTAGCGACGGATAAAAATATCGCACATTCTTAATACAAGTCATGTTTATCTTACTGCCAACATATAAACAACTATGTTTCACCGGCTAACAGTTGTCTTATGTGAGAAATTCATAACTGTTACAAAGTAACACGCCCTATGACTTCGCATCTCACCCCAATCGCAATCTTCATAATGTTTGTCGTCCATATCAATACCATAAACACAAGAACAAATATGTTATCTTGTTCTCACCGTAAATGTCAGGTGACAGAAATTTAGTTTAAGGAGAATTTGAAATAACAATTAACAACAAAACAATTCGATACAAAAGTATTGAAAACAGAAGTATAACAAAGATAAAAGATAAACAGGGCCTTAAAATCGTTTCCGGACTACTACCCCCTGGAAAATTTCCCCCAAGAGAATTACCCCCTAGACAAATTTTCCCCCAAGACGAATACCCGCCAAGACAACTAGCCCGGACTATTACCCCCCAAGACAACAACCCCCTGGACAATTACTTCCCAATACAATTACCCCGAAGACAACTATCCCCGGACCATTACGCCCCCGAGACAACTACCTCCTGGGCAACAGCTCCCCCCCCCCCCCCCCCCCTCCCCCCTGCCCCAGACAATTACCCCCCGGACAACTACTCCCCGGAAAGCCCCCCCCCCCCCCCCCGTACAATTACCCACATACAATAACTCCCATGAAAATTACTATATCCCGCAAATCAGCACTACCTAGCTCAAACATATGCATCTGGATTATGTTTATACCACTACAAGTTATTCTTATTAAGTTTTAACAATTGCCAATATTATTTGGAATTATTTTATTGAATATGTCAAACATAACCCTAAGCTTGCTTTTTGCATTGGATTAGAAATACACAACAACCAACTTTGTTATAATATGACTTTTTAGTGATGGGGGTGCCTGCATGGGGTACATTCGTTGTATATTAGGGGGATGTGCCCCTTGTAAAAAACTTGTAAAAAAATACACATTTAACCCAGACGAGCCACGGGTGTGTGTGTGTGTGTGGCTGTGTGTGTGTGTGTGTGTGTGTGTGTGTGTGTGCGTGTGTGTGTGTGTGTGTGTGTGTGTGTGTGTGTGTGTGTGTGTGTGTGTGTGTGTGTGTGTGTGTGTGTGTGCGTGTGTGTGTGTGTGTGTGCGCGAGTGTATGTGTGTATGTGTGCGCGCGTGTGTGTGTGTGTGTTGTGGGGAGGAGGGTTGACTCAATCATGCCCCATCTTGTACAGGTTGACTTGCGAAATCAGATATATTATAACGATATCACGTGATCTTTTGTCGTTGCATGTCAGACCAACACAATTTTATTTTCGTGATTTATGAAAACTCTATTTCTAACACTGTACATAACCGTGTTGGGAGTCAATATATATACAGTTGGGACAAAAATATACAAGAAACACGATTATAAAATAAATTTATTGGGGCTCAACATAATTATAATAGATAACATACAACACGATTAAAACATTATATATAAACGCATATCAAAATAATGATCAAACAAATAAAAACACTTTTCAAATTATTTCGTTTGGTCTAAAAGAATATGAGTACTAAAAGTCAAAATACAATTATAATAACAAATATACAATTAATAAATATAAATTTGATTATGTTAATTTGCATAGCTTGTCCTTCAAAGAGTCCATTGAAACATATACATTACAATTGCTCGTGATCAGGAACTATATTTACAAAAGCTCGCTAGTTTAGTACCAAACCAAGTCAATTTTGGATGACGTGAATAGGTATTAATCATTAGCTGCTGCTTACTGGTATTAATTGTGTGGGTCCAATGAATAACCAGCTAACCCTGGTGAGGGACGATGAAGGTGTTTGTTGGTAAATAATACAGCTTAGCGTTAAAATATGCTTTTTATGTTGTTATGGTTTATGGTATTTATGTGACCCGGAGTTTAATGACCAACATGTTAAAGGGGTATAAGGGCGCTTCCGCTCTGAAACGATCTCAACAAACCAGTATAATTAGTAATAACATTTGTCGTTATTCAGAATGTGGTTACACTTAGTTGTAATTGTATTGTTGTACACTAGTATATTAAAACAAATTTTGTATTTATATACAAAGATTACTTTAATTAAACATGTATAATCCTTGTTTGATAACGTAATACAATAGTGATATAGCTATAATATTTATGCAAAAGTCACCCTTTGATGACTTGCGAAATCGGTGTAAAATCGAAAGAACATTTACAATCACTTCAGATTGCCTTTGTATTTACAAAAGGGGTGGGAGACCATGAAGACTCGTGACTGAAGCTACCGCCTACCGGTAAATGATGAATCATTATGTCGTATCATTCGCATTGATACCTCAAAATAAATACTCTTGAACCTCAGTAAATTATTTTATTACAACTTGGTTTAATTATTAACTCGATTATAGATATCATATGTGTCAAAGGTACAGGCCCGTTATATTGACTTGTAATTCTATAAAGAGTATACACAATTTTATTTTCTGCACTACACGCGGGGGACAAGGTACATTTCAGAAAAGCACGTGAACATGGTGAAGGTGATACTTTGTCCGATTTTCCATACGTCGGCAGAGTTTGTTAATATCTTTTAGGCAGCATTCATGCACGTACTGAAAAAACATTAAATATCAACCAGTTTTGTTTTTATATTGTTTTAATTATTCAGGTAATAATACACTTTGTATCTATTGTATCTAGATTGTAAGTAATGCATGAAAGATGAAATCCATTAATAATTAATAGATAATCACGAGCCTATTTAGGCATAACCATTTAATCCTTTAAGCGTTAATTTGTATTTTAATATGATGAACGTTATTTCAAATAACGGTCATCATGTTAATATGAACATGCAAAAGGTAATATTAAGCAAAATATTGCGTTAACATCCAGTGACAATGTCATAGTTAATGGCGAAGGTTGTTTTAATTAAAGGCAACTGTGTAAAAATCCTCTTATTCTAAATCTACCAAGAGGGCGTTCTAAAACGAAAATATTGGTTTCAACCAATTTTCATACAAAATTGTGCATGTGTTGATTTGTTCAAATAATAATTAGATACAGAAATCACTAACAACTGATCAAAAATTATTATTATTTTTTAAAAAGTATAAGCACTTATTGGATTACACAAACAAAAACGGTTCTAGGTCTACTACCCACTGTACAATTAATAGATTTGTTTCAGTCAGTTTGAACGCTAAGAAAACATATTAAATTAGAGCCCGTTCATCAAGTTATTGAGAACGCTTATAGATAAGGCATGAGGACGCGTCCATTGTTCGGGAAAGAGTGAATGACCCATTGGCGTAAACGCACAGTGACAATGTTTACTTCTAGGTATTTAATGCACCTCTAGACAAATTAAATATTGATATAAATAGAGAGATAACCAACAACTTTAGGATTTTTTGAATTAATAACAAAAGAAAAAAAAAAACATCGAATGACTCTAGGTCACAGTTTTATTCCGATTGGATATATTGATTGATATTTCAGCCATTTCTGAACCGATCTGGATGAAAATGAAGTTCATTCTGTTATTCAAATTGTATTCTCTGTCGAAATGGACATTCGGTTTTTCATTATCTCCCAATTTTGTTAACGCAGCGCCCCCTTTACCAAAACTGAACTACTCCTTTAAACTGAACTTGACTTTTAACTAAATACGTATATCATACAATTCGATAAGTTTCTACTAAATATGAAAGGCCCAGCTCTGATCAAGACCAACTCGAGACCATTCGCTATAATACAACATGATACAACATAGCGTAGAATAAATGCTAATATTTTTTTTTCTATAGCGACGGATACAAATATCGCACATTCTTAATACAAGTCATGTTTATCTTACTGCCAAAATATAAACAAATATGTTTCACCGGCTAACAGTTGTCTTATGTGAGAAATTCATAACTGTTACAAAGTAACACGCCCTATAACTTCGCATCTCACCCCAATCGCCATCTTCATAATGTTTGTCGTCCATATCAATACCATAATCACAAGAACAAATATTTTATCTTGTTCTCACCGTAAATGTCAGGTGACGGAAATATAGTTTAAGGATAATTTGAAATAACAATCAACAACAAAACAATTCAATACAAAAGTATTGAAAACAGAAGTATAACAAAGATAAAAGATAAACAGGGCCTTAAAATCGTTTCCGGACTACTACCCCCTGTAAAATTGCCCCCAAGAGAATTACCCCCTAGACAAATTTTCCCCCAAGACGAATACCCGCCAAGACAACTAGCCCGGACTATTACCCCCCAAGACAACTACCCCCTGGACAATTACTTCCCAATAAAATTACCCCGAAGACAACTATCCCCGGACCATTACGCCCCCGAGACAACTACCTCCTGGGTAACAGCTCCCCCCCCCCCCTCCCCCCTCCCCCAGACAATTACCCCCCGGACAACTACTCCCCGGAAAGCCCCCCCCCCCCCCCCCACCCCGTACAATTACCCACATACAATAACTCCCATGAAAATTACTATATCCCGCAAATCAGCACTACCTAGCTCAAACATATGCATCTGGATTATGTTTATACCACTACAAGTGAGAATAATAATGAATAATAATAGCAATGATAGTAATGAATAATACTAACAATAATAATAATAGTAATGATACTTCTAATGCAAATAATAAGATTAGTAATACAAATGATAATTATAGTTATAATATCAATACTATGTATAATCATAATCATGATATAAATAATGATGATAGTAGTAATAAGAATGATATCTATACTGCTTAAAATAACCACTTTAATAATAACAATAATGGTATTAACAGTTATAATCCGAATGGTAACAATAATTATTATGATACTAGTAATAATAATTTTAATAATAATGATAACAATTATAATACTACATAACTACTACTTCTAATACTAATACTAATAATTATAATAATAATAATAATGATAATATTAATAATAATAATAATAACAATATTAATACATGTAATGTTAATAACAATAATAAACATTATAATGTTAATACTTATAACAAATAATAGCAATAATGAGTATCCAAGTAATCCGACAAGTACTACAGTAATGGCAGCACTAAACATTACCTCTTAATTGGCACTAACTTGGGGGATATTTGTCCAGGGGGCAGTTGTCCGAGGGGTAGTTATCTTAAGGGGTAGATTTCCAGGGAGAAGCTGTCTCAGTGGGGGTAATTGTCTTGGGATTGTTGTCCTGAGGGTAGTTGGCTTGGGGGTATGTTTACTAGTGGAGTAATTTTTCGGGTGGTAGTTATCCCGGGGGTAATTGTCCTGGGGGGGGGGGGGGGCATTTTTCTAAATAAAAACCCTCACATTTGCGTACGTTACTTACTTTCGCCAACGATCTGATGAGTAACGGTTCCGATGGGGCTCTTGTAAAAATCGCTATCCAATAATAATAAATTCATAAACATGCCTAACCAGTGAAATCTATGTTAGCTCAAGCTGAGCGCCTACTCACAGCAGTTTCATATATTTGGATACTATACTAACTCACACACGTTTAATTTAAATAGCAGTAATTATGTAAAAAAGCCCAGTCATCATTAGGACAAGAATGGCACTGATAAGCTAGTGCGAACTACTGTACTACTGCAAAGATGTCCTTGTCTATTTGTTTATTTCTTCATTTCATGTAATTTGAACCGTGAATGACTTATTATGTTACAACCAGAGTTTCACCTATTCCGATAGAACAGGTTCCGAATAATTACACTTATACCAACACAAATAATGTAACATATAATGATTTGCATGAAACGGTTTTCAAGCAACAAGTAAATGTTTTGTTTGTTTTTGTGTTGGTTGGGGTTGGGGGGAGGGGGGGGGGGGGGTCCTGGTTATTTATCGATGTCGTCTCCCTGGGCAGCCAAATCGAACATGACTCGTATAATGTTGCAACGCATATTTATTCTATCGCTGTAATTGACACACTTGCCGATATTTTGCAGACACATTTTAGCAAAGAAGCTGGCGCCGTCACTCGATTTAACCCAATTCGGCTCGATAATCTGAAAATACAAATAACACAAAGATATTAGATCAACACAACATTAGATTTCATGATATCATAGGACTACAACCTACAGCTGACTGAAGCGCAGTAGGCTAGTCTTCCTTGGGGCCAAATTATCGAAAAACAATTTTGATTAGATACTTATAGCCTAATAAGGCATCGGCATCGGTATTGTAAGTTGCATTAGCTCACTCGAAACATATTATACAAATATTGTGTTGAACAATTTATATTTAAACCAGCTTCAACATCATTTGTTTGTTTGTAATTATGCAGTATTAAGTTTCAGAGGAAAGGTTCAAATATAGTTTCAATAAACATCAGTCGTAATAGATGTCCATGTTTCTTTAAAACCATGGAGGCATGGCTAAGTGGACATTTCCATTTCCTAAATGCTTCAATACATACCTCAAAAGATGCGAGGGAAGTATCCTTTATTGCTTGTTTGTTCTTCTTGAAATAAGATTTCATCATAGCGGAGACATTAGTTGTCCTTTCTTTGACGACTTCTTGGTCTTTGAACTTCTTTTGCATGACAAGAAGCAAGTTCTCAACTGCGCAATGGACCACTTCAAAATAGGTCTGTCAAGAAGGAATGGGCGTATATTATAGGCGTATAACTTGTACAATAACATTACAAATAACATTATAAATTGTCGTAGTGAACATTTTTTTAGTATAATATACACACGTGTAATATTCCAAATCGCATATTTTGCATTATCAAGCATATTCAATGATCTGCCTATTCTTTCCTAAAACTATAGTTCAGAATTATGAGCAAGGTGAAAATAGCAAATGAAAATGGTATACCTTCGTCCCGTCGTCATATTCTCTTGGAGGTGAAACTATTGATGCAACGGTATTTGAACCTGCTGTTGCGATGTCCTCAGTGAATGATAAGATGTCAGTCATCAGATCAACAGCCACTTTTGGATTCGATTTGCTTATGCAGCGAATAACTTCGGCGACGTACCAAACAAAGGCGTCAGTAATTGAGCGCATACCCCTTGGTTCCTGAAATTCAATAATATACATGTATATCAGAGTCCCGGTTAACGGTCTCATTATCAGCTAAGTTGAATATGTTAAATGGATGTTTAGTAACATTACTGACTTGTGCCAAAAATGATGAATGTTAATACAATAGGAATTTGTGTGATGTGACATGATCATCGTACATGTCAGGTTATTAGCGAAAAACTGATTTGCTAATCAGTTGAAATTAATTTCTACATATGTATAAATAATCTGTTGATTATCAACAATTTAAACTCGTCAACCATATAACCGTAAACACCCTTTTACAAATATTGGAAAGTAAACACTGTTCCATGCTTTGTTCGGTAATACGATTACTATATGGTATGTGCGAACCATCAAGAGTTTTACTAAAGTTTTGTAGAATTTAAAAATGTCACTAGCTCACTTCAAAAAAAAATTATGCAGCAACCTAATGGTGATGTGGTTGATAATAGAAATTAAACACCCAAATCACGTTTTTTTTTTTTTTTATCATAATGAAGTGATGATAGACAAAATACAACTCTGGACGTCTTATGGCAATATTGATAGAGCGCGTTCATTGATAAATGAGATCCCGAGATAAAATCTGAAATATTTCCCGTCACGTTTCTCTTGCAGCATTACAATTCATCCACTCTTGCTGCTCTCTACCAAGGTGTATAAATGGGGATCTGGAAGGAGGGGAAGGAGGTTTCTTAGCACTGTGTGCGCCTAACATGCGACGGCTGGAAACTGTGCACTTTGTGTGAGGGAACAACGTTGACCGATGTAATAATACTAGCTTTTAGAGGCTCTATCAATTTGCGCTTTATAAATGCATATTATTAATAATTGCTCTACAATGATTTGATATTTCATATACAATTGTAACCATGTGCAGGGGCGGATCAAGCTTTTTGCTAAAGGTGGGGGGGGGGGGGGGGGGGGTGACCCAATGACGATGCGGAGCATCGTCCACGAGCCACGAAACAGCGACGTCCGAGCCGTGTAGCGTCGAGTTGGGGGAGATTCCGACATGGGGCCTGGTGTCCCCCATCTCGGCGATTTTTTTTGCTATTTTGAACCCCCGTAAGTGATGTTTTCCTGGCATCTACTAACACAATGGAGACCATAAAAAACAGTGCATTTCACTTGGAAGCCCAAGGGGGGGGGGGGGGGAGGGGCCTTTAAAGCCCCTACCCCCCCCCCCCCCCCGCCCCCCGTAGATCCGCCACTGATGTGTAAATGGAACCAAAATGAGTTGAGATCCACAATCCTTATATTTCTTAAATTCGTATACTTATTTAATTCACATACCCCCTCTAGAAACTTCATCCTGCCAAGCTTTGGTATGTTGTTCAACTCGACTCGCTCCAGTTTGTGTAGTATTGTCTCAATTACTGCAGCTGTACAACTCTCCCCGATTTGTTGACCCAAATAGTCAATAAAACCTTCAAACGTCTAAATGAACGACACAGAGAGAGCGTTGAGTTCAGTTGGCAATAGTCCGTTCGTGTAATTAAAGGGACAGTTGATTTTGGTATAGAGGCCGCTTGACAAAATAATTTTTGTCTGAGATAATTTGAAAGAGCCCACACATTTAAAGGGAGCGTTGAGTATTGGTATTTTCCGAAGTGCCCCCCCCCCCCCAAAAAAAAAAAAAAAAAAATTAATTCCAACAGATTTGGTTTATTTCAGTTCCATATGAAAGATCATCGAAAAAAACATGGGAAATGATAATAATTCCCAATCAAATGCTCTAATTGTTGTGCAATTAGCTTTCAAAATATTATATAAAAGTGTTTGACGTCCGGACATCACTTTTTAGAGAACGCTAGCGCGAGTCGCTAGCGATCTAGGTCCTCCTGATAGAGAAATGAAACTAAATATTTTTGTGCACGCTAATTGTGCTTAAAACTATACATATGATACGGTACTTATCAGCAATTCACTCTCCAATATGTGATCCAACTATCGGGTGGATTAAGATTATGATTTTTCCCTCCATTCCGCAAAAAAGCAGTGATATATGCGCCTCATGGACTTGTCTCTGTGTGTTAGCGCGACTCCGAAACGAAAGGGAACAAACGGGGCTTGCAATAATACATGTGCATACTACACGTACTATTACCACGCACTGCACTACAGTCCCGTATTAGGACCTAGAACGCTAGTCCTTCGCGCTGGCGTTTGTAACAGCTCTTTTTGAATGATAACAGGGGTTTTACTTTGTGGTTTGTAATTGTGTATACTTTTCGAGCATGGTGAAGTAATAACTATTAGTTTGTACCGTAATCGTGCAGGTTTTGGTTACTAAAGTTAAGTTTGACCAATACTCAACTATCCCTTTAATGACAGAATAAATTTGATCAAAATCGCTTCAGAAACGGCGGAAAAATCCATAAACATAACCATTTGTAATAATCGTGGGGTCTCACAATAATCGATAATGTTGAACAAGCAGGTGAAATAAATACAAAATTATTCCTCAATTTCAAAATGTAGAAGATGTTTTTCAATGATAGTTGATCATCTCTCTATTTAATCACTTTTTTAACAAAACTTCACATGCACAATATTTTATCTAAAATGGTTGAAACCAATGACGTTTTATGGATCTTGTCGATCAAAAATGTCGCGGCATTCCCTGGTTTTCCTGAAATAAAGGCTTTCTTGTAAAAGCACGAAATACGGGGGCCAGAAAAAAGGAGCACGACATCCGGGTTAATGTTACCAATTCGCGCTTCGCTGAATTTATACGAAACCGATGTATTTGTACATAAAGTCAGCGTGGCAAGAAGTGATAACAATGGCCAGGATGTCGTGGCCTTTTCAGAAAAAATCGCACCATTCACGCATTCAGTATTCTGGCCGCCGTAATTCGTACTTTTATCAGAAAGCCTTTATTTCAGGAAAGCCAGGGAAAGCCGCGGCGTTTTTGATCGACAAGATCCCTTATTATTGTTAGTTTTAAGGGCTATTTTAATGATAACGCGTATTTTACTGATTCGTGTGTAATTAATGTTTGAGTTATAGCTAGTAGTTTGTAATGTAAGCACTAATACCATGCACAGGTACTGTTTGTTCCTGCCGAGTTGCCAAGATAAGGGCTTCAAATGACGACATTTAAAGGAACACATGGCTGGCTGCATGTCATGTGTCAGTCCAAAATGACCATTATTCTTGTTCATCATATTTCACGTCAACAGTTTTTTGAGGAGCATATGGACATTTCCACGGTAACTCGCGTTACACTTTATAGTGTACATTGACTACTTAAGATTGCTTTAACTCCAATTGTTTATGAGACTGTAGACTGATGTTATCACCAAAGATTAAGTATATGTGAACTAACTAGAGAACACAAAACAGACTGACAGAGCTACCTGTAGGAACTGTTTTGGATGGATCGTGTTAAAAAAAAGACATGGAACAAATTGAGTAAACCTAGAACGTGAAAAGCAGAATCTAAAAGGTTATCTCCGTCAAATCTGTTATGTGGTAATTTGAGATCTGTATGTGTCATTTGAGTTAGTACTAACAAAAGTCCAACATGTTGGGAAATACATTGTAGGATGCAGAAACATCGGTTAGTCGCGATACGGTAAGTCGAGTTACAGTTTGTCATGAGGCTTTGATTCATAAAAAAAAAATACTTTAGGACACTCAAAACACTGAATCTTTTATCTGAAAAGGTACTGTGGTTATCAATTATCCAATTTGATGCCTTAAATAATGAAAATAATAATAATAATAATAGGTTGCTCTTCTATAGCGCATTTCAAAACCGCAGGTTTTCTCAACGCGCTTTACATTTTACTACTGTTAAATACAAATCAAATTAATTGATGCTTCTGCGAACATTTAATAAAATTACATAAAACAACAAAAGGATAATTTAGCTACTTAACAGCAAATTACAACATTCCAACAAAGAGGTGGGGGCATTTGCCAAGGTTATACAATTTACAATTACAAAAATGCCTCCTGAAACAAGTGAGTTTTGAGCTGTTCTTTGAAATGCCAAAATGGTGGAATTATGAAGATTTTCCTTAAATGTGAACAGGGTAGTCCCATATGAGGATTGCCGTGTATAGTTCTGTTTCTCCTATAAGGAGACACCCGATAATTTAAAAAAAATCATGTAAAATGGCAGATATAATTATAGGATCATGATTACTGAAATAATCCAGGAAAAATAAATAAGATTTGAAATACAGCCATTCGTTGTTGTTTTTTTCAGTTCATGTCCATTTTCCCGTGAAAATGCCCATATAATGACTTGGGAATGTTGGCTAGATGTTCTGTCCCATATATTTAACCATTGAGATCGTTGTGCATAATAGTCATAACATGTGAAATGTTTTGTTTAAATAGTGATTAGATAGAGAGATAATCAACAACTATCTAAAAACCTCTTTTGAAAATTTTTGAAAAGAGGAAGCATTTTAAAACGAATTTCAACGCAACGGCTGGTTCAAAATTCTCTAATAAACCTGGGGCCCCAGCTTTATTACAAATTGTTATATTTATGGATATTTCAGCCGTCTCTGAACCGATTTTGATCAAACAAAGATGATTTTATTATTTAAATATTATGCTCTTTCAAATTTTACACTCAGTCTTTCATTACCTCACAAAAAAATTAAGTACTCTAGCGCCCTCTCTACCAAAACTCTACTATCCCTTTAAATATGAATTATTTCTAAAAGAATTTGGTTTTTAAAAATAACACGCTTTAAACATATTATGTAATTTTGTTCAATTAAAAATGTCAACGCGTTAACGAAATCAGAATGTTACTATAAACATTGTATTTATACATTAGGGAGTCTAGTGAATAGTGAATATATTTCTATATATTACAATGAACAGAGTCAGGAAACGTGTCTTACTGTGATCACTAATGGGGTCATCTCGTGTCCAATCTCTTCAGCATGGTCATTCTTTCCTGTATTTCGATACAGACATATGATAAACATACACGTGAACAAATTTAATTGACAAGGCAAAACATGTAATAATGTGGTATTGATATGTGTTATGGTCATGCTCGATGCTAGTTTTATATTTTACCCCGTAAGTTGTATAACAGAATTAATTAATACAAGCGGAAACGGTCATGGATATCGTTTAAAACATCATCATATATTGGCATATATATTATTTGTCCATTAAAGGGACATTCCCTCTTTGGCAAGCCACATTTCAAAAATTGCGAGGTTATTGTCTTATATGAAAGAAAAAGTTTAATAGCATGCCTGAACAAATTATGCCTTGAAATCTCCTTTTCGTGGAGTTATAGACGTACAACTAATAAATCGCGGTCCCTCAATTAATTTTACATTATATGTATGTTCACCCAGTAACGAAGTTCGTATACGAATTCCACGAAGTACCACAACGCTATGCGTGACCCCTCCGTGACCCGCGCACAAGTAAGAATAGCCTGACCGCAGACTGGGCAAAGTAAACAAACTTCGCTTAAACTGACTTAATTACATATTCTTAATTTGGGAGATTTTTTTTCTGTGACATTCATTTACAAATGTATGCTTCACAATACCTTTACAAAAAAATATAGCTGTAATAGTATGCTAAATCAGTTAAACTCTTTTATAGACCGATATATTATAGTCTGATGGAGGGACGCATTCGTTTTTCATTCGTAAAATCCAAATTATAGGGCTGTTCGATCTGATTGTTTGTTTGTGTGTGTTTCATTCATCCCCATCCGTCAACTTGAAACTGTTCAGACGTTTTGTAAAAGAGGAACTGTCCCTTCAAATAAAAAGTGCAACAAACATTACAAAAAACAATTGTATAGGTTTTTTCTATATAACAACCTCGTTCCATTCGAGGAAAAAATAGTCACTATTAGAATTTTAATAAAACGTTAATATAAACAAAATTAAAGAGACTAAACCATCACACCATCCCTTAAGATGCCTGGACCAGGTACGCTAAACCATTTCAATACCACAATACCAGATTATCTAAGATTACGTATTCATACTTAATAGAGCATAGATAATAATGCATAGAGTCATATTGACTATGCTGCGTTTTATAAATATATTACATGTATTATTATTATCACCATTATTATATACGAATGGATTGTCATATTTTACAGTTGCTTTTTTATTCTAAAACTGGAGAGGAGTGCATGAATATCTAACGATACATTAATTGTTTAGGTATTAAGATGAGTTTGAATCTTCAAAAAAAAAATGTATACCTTTTTTGAATCCACGTAATGTCCAAAGAAGAATGCCTAAGGCAACCGCAGCAATTAAAAGGATAAAGAGGCAAATGAGTGCAACGTATCCACCGTGCAGTCGGCTCGATTCCTCTGAAATGACTTTAAGAATAAATAATATGGCGATAAGGATAGTTAAGTTTTGGTAACGAGGGCGCTACACAAACAAATTTGTTGCGACATAATGAGAAACTGAGTGTAAAATTATTCTGAACATACAATTCTAATGACAGATAATGAACTTAATTTGATCAAAATCGGTTCAGAAATGGCTAAAATATACACAAACATAAACAAATGTAATAATTGCGGGGGCCCCATAACTTTTTTTACTAATTATGAATATGTCGTTTACAAAATTTAACAAAATCCTTCCTCTTTAAAACAATTTACAAAAGAGGTTTTTAAATAGTTTTTTTTTTAATCTTTCTAATCACTATTTCAACAAACATCACATGCACAAAATTGTATATATAATGGTTGAAACATATGAATGTTCAGAGGGCGCCCTCTTGAGTTTTAACGACTGTTTATAACAGGCTTTTTTACTTAGTCATTTGTAATTTTGCATTGCTTTCGAGCATGTTCGAGTTATACTTAATGTACCCAGCTAGCCACCTGACGTTGGGCCGATGTCGGAATTTGGTTGCCGGATGTCGGCATATCGCCGTTGGCTCGAGGTTAAAATGTCCGCCAGCCCAACATCGTCACGACGTCATTTTTGTGATATATTGGCATAACGTCATTTTCCGACAATGGCCCAACATCATCTCATGACATGATGTTGGGCCATTGTCGGAAAATGACCTTATGCCAATATATCACAAAAATGACGTCGTGACGATGTTGGGCTGGCGGACATTTTAACCTCGAGCCAACGGCGATATGCCGACATCCGGCAACAAAATTCCGACATCAGCCCAACGTCAGGTGGCTAGCTGGGTAATGGTGCAGGTTTTGGTACTGAATTTAGTATATATTTGTTGCCTTGAATAGGAGTTATTCTGAACGATTTTGTTATAATTGCATACGATTTACCAAAAAACATAAATTCTCGAGTTGTGTGTTTGTTCATGAGTATCTGCATTAAAGAAATTTATATTAAAATCACCCGTCATGTATTTTTAATTTTTTTTTTGTTAGATTCAAAATGTCTAAATAACCGTTCATTTTGTAATTGTGTTAGGGGAACGATGTATAGAATCAATTACATCAGACTTTATATTACTTAATTCAATATACAGCGAATCATAGCATGGGTACTATGGGACAAATTAGGTTGTAATGTTTAATCAAATTCATTATTTATAATCGAAGCGACGGTTCTTTCCCTTTTAGTTTTCCTAATTACATAACATGACTTATCAATATCAATCAATCAACCATCAATATTATACATTTCATTTTTTATATGAAAAGAACCCAATATTATTATTATTATTATTATTAACAATATTATTAGGACTACTTTTACCATATTATTAGCATTATTATTAACATTATTATTTTTGTAATTACGATTATTATAATCATCATCTTTATCATTACTTTTATCATTATAATTATTATTATTATCATTAGTTCGCCATAATCAATTTTGTTGGTCTTGGTTTTCAAACAAACAAACAATGGGCCGACACATAAAATTGCACATTGATATATAACAAATAATTTCTTCAAATATAATTTAAGGTTTAATCCTCACCTTCACATTGCGGAAAAGGGGGAACATCTTCTGGTTGTTCTCTGTCACATGTGATTTTTATTGTGCCGTTTCCAGTTAAACTGTAACCGGTGGTACACTCGAAATGGCAAGTCACTCCATAGCTAACTTGCGCGTCCTTGATACAAGTCCCGTTCGTATCATTCAGGTGTAGAGGGAGGTAACCGATTCGGCAGATGATCTCTTTAAAGTTATTAAAGATAGGTGTAAGAGGAACAATAGTCGGTCGAGGTTTAAAGAACAAACGGCGGAATTCATAAAATTAAAAAGACATGTAGGAACTGAGACGGGTGGGTTGGGGGGGGGGGGGGGGTGAGGAAAGTGAGATATTGCACATTTAAGTAAGGTCAATTTACCATCAATCAATATTGGAAATGTAGACATAGCCCCATTTATGGCTTTTAACATTTTCAGCGTAATTTGTATCGGCACACATGTTCAATATAACTAGATCCAAAGTCATGTAAATAAAACATCAACAAACATCGAATTAAATCCAAATGAAGCAAAGGACAGTTCTAAATATATATCAACAACAAATTACAATTAAAACAAAACCATCTGTTACAGTTTTTCATTCATCTATGAAACTTCATTCTCCATGTATGTTAATATAACACAAACAAACAATCAGGACTATTACGCCAAATCTAGCAAAGTAGGATAAATGTTATTATTATATAATTACTATAAACATGTTGGTGGTTTGTCTACCTTAAATGGATAGAACAGTTACGATAGAACGTCAACATAAAGTAACACTCTGTATTGGAATAGAGGGCGCTTCAAGAGATTAAACAAAATATATTGGTACCAAACCGTTCATAAACTATTTGATTCATATTTCAAAATGGATGATCTATCTATTCAATAATAATTTTACAAAATAATAACATTCGCATTGCTGCGTTACTATAATTTAACCATCAATCAAGTATATATCCCCCTTTAAACTTACATGTTGACCTACATATCACATACTATCATTACAAGCTTGATAATGAAATATTGCTCGTCATGTTTAATCATAGTAGAGCACATAAAAGAAGGATTCAGTTACATGGTATTTTTTTAATTAGTCAGTGAACACCATAGAGCGCCATCTAATCACAAACATTTTCAAAATATCGGTTTGAATAAAAAAATTGATAATGTGATGTTTTGTTAAAAAAGAAAAAAAACAATATAAAAGGGGTATGAATGTAATTTGAAGACAAAAATACACTTTTGTGTCTATTCATGATATCGTAATAAATTCTATCCTGACTGTACCATTCTTGTTGAGACACACTGCGATATACAGTAAGCATGTGTTACCTTCACAGAGAGGAGTCTGGCTGCTTAGATCCCCATTACCAAGGCACTCTGTAGAGTCATTTCCCACAAGCCGAAATCCCTCCTGACAGGCAAAGTGGCACTGTTGAGCATACGTCAATACTTCTCCAGGTAGACACCCTTGTTTAGTCGTAACGAGTGGTGGGTTGTATGGCAACATCGTACACCCATCTATACAAATCCGTCAAGGTTTTTTAGTGATATAATATTGCATGAACTTTAGCATAACAATGTTAACATTTCATTACTGTATGACATAAATTTGCCATGGTGAGATTCTGAGTAAACATCTCTTCTCTTTAAAGGAATGTAGTAACTTTGTTGACATTTGCAAAAAGTGATGAATGGTTGATGCAATGTATATTGTTGTTATATCATACGTCCACAGGGGATTGAGTGAAAGTTTTAAGTCAAATGGACATTGTATGGCCAAGTAGTGAGCGAACATGGAAAGTGATATTCACTAACTCACTGCACTCACTTTGTACACAGAAGTCAAACTCCCCCAGAGTTTTTCTTATCTGAATACTTCGATCGTACATATCTTTGTAACGAAAGGGAAATTTGAAAAACCAAAACCTGTCCCATGATTCTATTGTTAATACAAATACAACAAAGTATGAGGGAACACTATAATTAAAATGTTATTTTGAGGATTAGACAATGTTACTAAGTCCCTTAAACGGACCAAGCTAGTAAACATGGTAACACTGTCCAATTCCTCAACATCCAATTCGAATGCTAGCGGTACCCTCATACCTTGTTGTATTTTTAACAGAAGAAGCATTTGATAAGTTTTGCTTTTTCGAATTCCTTTTTTGTTAACAAGTAATATTTACCATGTAATTATAGTCGTAGGCCTGTGCAAAGTCAGTGCAATGAGATAATGAAAATCACGAAGCATTTTGCTAATTATCCGGCCATATAACGTCCATTTACCTCGACATTTTAATGCATTATAAGTACAATATACCTATTTGAAATGTACAGATAACATGAACATTCATTGTGTCAACAATCCATCACTTGTTTTGGCACATGTCGAAAAAGCACATTTGGCCTTCAACAAACTTATATGTATCGAGGTATGCATAATTTTAAACCGAAAACTCAATGAAGATCCTATAATATGCATATTGTACCTCTTCTGAGAGCTGAGAACATACTGAGCATGAAAAAGTTAATTTTGAAGCCCTAACACCGCCCAGAAAACAATTAAAAGCAAATTTAAACTCTTATTCTGAACCCCGATTTTCGCCGTTTGACGGCGATTTCGTGCAGAGAAATTTGATGATGTCACAGGTAGAATAGGCCCAAACCATGCACGCGCGGCCGCTGATGGTAGAGCGGCACCCGTTGCCTCCCCCAACGATCCCCCAGTCCAGCGAGCGCAAGTAATGCTGCCCTGCTCAATCGATAGAACGCCGTCCTTGTCAATATCATTTTCTTGTTAGATTTGACCTGAAATCTGCAAAATCGGAGAATGGTGGAAATGTCTGAAGGAAGTGAAGATTTCAGGCATGGTTTTGAGGTGGAAATCGCGAGTTCGCCAGTATCGACAAAGTTGAATTCGAGTCGCAAAGTCGGGAAAAGGTGCATGGCGTATGGTAGATCGACAAATCTATCACTTTCATGCCCTCTTTGACTTTGACATTATATTGTATTTTTCTCTGTCGGCATTCTAAGCCGACAGTGAAAAATAACTATAATAATGTCAAAGAGTCCATGAAAGTGATAGATTTGTCGATCTGGCGTATGACTGCGGCAATTGTATAGCGAATTGCACCATGTCCATGCACAGTTTGCCGGGGAAGATGCTGGGGGAAAGGGCGCATTGAAACCCGCACTCCGGTGTCGGCACGCTGGCCCGCTAGCTGGCTCGTGAAGAGTACCCTACGAAACACATGTGTAACGTACCCAAAATCAACTAAATCTTCAAAAATTGCTCAAATAATGGTCATGATTTCAAAGTAGTTATCTTGTTTACCTGCTCTGTGTAACTACTTTGAAATCATGACCATAATTTGAGCAATGGTCGAAGATTTAGTTGATTTTGGGTACATTACATTTGTGTTTTGTATGGTACTCTTCACGAGTGCGTCACGGGCAGCTAGCGGCGTAGCGTGCCGACACCGGAGTGCGGGTACAATAGTGAACGAGCGCCAAAAATCTCCCAAATCCCGTCATTGTCGCTGTCTGATGAATCATTCCTGTCCTCTTCTTCATCTTCTTCGGAAAATCCATTGCGAAACTCAGTTCGAGAGTATTTTCCTCCATTTTCCTCGAAATAAAACTGTCCAGCTCGATCGTACGAATTATCAAAAAGTAATACACAACACCGTATAATGCACGCGCATCGCTTTGCTTGATCAGCTGATCGGCCGGGCCCGTTCTACCGATGACGTCACGATTTTCAGGCCGATCGTTGAGCGAATTTCAGTCTCGGAGACTGCTCACTTTTGCCCCATTTTCGAAGACTTTTTTAGTCAAATTTCAACATTTTTATCGCGGATTAAGTTAATATCCTTAGAAAAAATAACATTTCCTTCACAAACATACCAAATTTTGCCAATTTGAAAGTCAACGAGGGTTCGGTTTAAAGCTGAAATCCTAGAAAATTTAAAACACTACAAATCTCAATTTTGATATTCCCGAAAATTAACCAAAAGTGTTAGACTCGGACACATAATTATTTACCTTTAACAGTAATACTGATCGTAGATACCACATCATCCCCTGACTCTGACTTCGCCGATGTAAGACGACACTCGTATAATCCAGAATCCGACTTCATCAAATGTGATATTTCAAGTTCTTCAGGGACAGTTATCGAAAATCGAGGGTCGTGGTTAAGTGGCAAAATTATGTTATCTTCAGACAAGTAAGTCAGAAATGGTATGGTCGAAGAATTCACAAACCATATGACCGTTTCCGTAGAAAAGTCCAGTGGTATAATGCATCGTATGGTCACTGAACTGTTAACAACTCCTTGCACTTGGGAAGAACCGAGTGAGGGCATTGCTGCATTTCCTAGATGGAAGCCTGTAAAGGAACAACATATACACATGACTTTTTGTTTTTTTTTCTATTTACTTTGTTTCCAAAACTAACCCTGAACAAGTAACACTTTCTCAATTCCTATACTTTTCTTATACTTCATTACCCCCAAAAACCGATTTTAATAACAAACATGTATGGGTTGTGGCTAAAAAAACAAATTTCAAAATCCAGCACTGAATACTTGTTATGAAATAAAACATAATGGCCCGAATTGTCATTAGTGACTCAACTTGAGCCCGGCCTAAAAAGACAAAGATTACCTGTAACACTTAGCACCAGCAGACCTATTGTGTAGTTGCTATGTGTCGGAGATATGTGTTTGGTTTCCTTCCATTATCCAGCCAATCATTTGTCTTCTGATTAAAGACATGAGGACAACAGACCCTTTGAAATTCAGACTCAGTCATAGTATAGTCTTACATATTCTGGACATTGTATTGCTGGTGACCTGTTATGATACTATGTATGAGTGAATTTCAAAGAGCCCATTTCTTGATGCCTTCAAACATAAGTTAAGGGATTGACTTGATAATGAAAGACAGTCTTTTACAAATCTCCGGGTACCGTAGCAACTACACAATAGGTATGTCGATGGTTACCGGTAGTCTTTATAGGCCAGGTTTAAGTTGAGCCATTGATGAGAATTCCGGCCAATGACTTGGTTCAATAGGTCCTAACAATTATGCCCAACAACAATGTTTTCGATTATGTATTTATCATGTATGACGTATATTATGACAACTCGTCAGGTTCCATTTTTTCAAATTTCTACCAAGTCGGCGCCTCTAAAGTCGCCATTTCTGTCCGTCATTGCAATCGTCAATGATTAAT
Source organism: Echinarachnius parma (assembly GCA_037951105.1). Lineage (NCBI taxonomy): Eukaryota > Metazoa > Echinodermata > Echinoidea > Clypeasteroida > Echinarachniidae > Echinarachnius > Echinarachnius parma. The sequence goes on from JBAMJV010006051.1 coordinate 109,824, forward strand.
ACGTATACCTTTGTTAATGTGCATTTACCTGTATAATGCAACCGAGCGATGGGGCATGGTAGGGCATGGTGATGATAAGATGGGACATGGTAGGAGTGATTTAGAAGAGGCGACATTGTCCCATTATGTCATGACCGTATAGTGATATTTTTAATTAACTGTGTAAGGGCGTGGGAAGAGAGATGATCGAGATGTGGGAAGAGACAAATGTTGTTGGTTTCAACCCCTTCTTTCTACCATCTGTGTATGCTTCAGCACTGTCATGATTAGAGGCAGAGCCATAGGGAAAACCTTAAGAAAGAGTTCAAACGGGCTATAATCACATAATGGTATGTATATTCACCATTGACAAAGCGATCGCTATATACACACGCTTGAACCATGCTGACTCCCTACGAGGCCCCTTTTCTCGGTCAAATTATATTTTACAGCTAAATGCAAACTAATGCATGTACATACGCGTTGATTATTTGATGCTATGACAGGCAGGCAATGCAATTGTTTTAGGCACCGCCTTTGCATAAATTGACAATAATTGAAACCCGACATTTTTATTCGTGATAGTATTTTGTATTTGTAAAAGAGCATCTTTTTTGTGAAAATAGTGTGATTTTAATATATTTCGTTCATATATTTCATGTGTTCCTGTCGTTAAATTGATGCTTTATAATTGCGTATGTTTACCAATATCTTAGAAGGTATGTTTTATCTAATAACATATCACCATTACAGAGTACATATGATTGGTGTTATTATACAAACAGGGTATGAAAGCTCCCCTACAAACTAATTGCATGTCGACTTACCTAACATAACCGATATGATTACACGAACCATCCCAACACCGTATACATAATGGGCGTTCATTGTTCCGTTCAGCCAACCTGTGATGGAATAATAAAGTGTATTGTTATAACACGTTATGCCATATTGCACTTAAAACATGGTACACCTAGCACGTTATGTTGCAAAGGGTTGCGAACAACACAATTAACATCAGCTTTCTACACTCAAACTTACCAAAGAAAATGTATTGATATGCTCCAAAATGCTGCGTAAAATGGCGCCCAATATGTTATACACACAACCGTTCAGTAGAAGCAAAGTAATCAACAAACATGACGTACGTATGAAAAAGAGGCGTGTAAACGAGTCGGTCATATTAGATGAAAAGTAAACACTGTCTGGTTCAAAGTTTAGGCATGAACATTATGAAATATTAAGAAACCCGTCTTTTGCCAAATAACACATGTTATCCTTAACGAAAATAGCTATCTTGGCAACAGTATTTGTTCAGTGGTAATTTGTTAATACTTATAAATTAGTAAATAGTGTGTTATATGCTACGAATTGCGGCAGTATTAGGACAAAAATATTTTCATTACACAAATACAAGTCATTTGGTATTGTCACACGTGTTACTTGTATGTATTTCATGTTATATATGCTGATATGAAGAAAGTTTATTTGAAACAATAGTTATTCTGAACTTTGATATGAGAGACAGACTAGCTTTGTGCTGAAGGTATGTTTTCTTAACCAAACAATTTACATTATAATTTACTTAATATAATTAGATGTATTTGTTTTTCTTTGCTTAGTTTCCTCTTCAGTACTGATATTTCGCGCAGTTGGAAAATATGTCGAAATTATAGTTCAGGAGATGCTCGAAATCGAATGTGATGAACACAGAATAATGTGACTAATATGTTTACACCAATTGTATCCAAAGTATTTTCTGTATCTTTCCCTACTTCCTCCTTTTCTCTAGTTCTCTCCCGGCGTCACTTTCTTTCTTGTCGCGTATTGGGATGTTCAAACGGAGTTGGAAAATCCCCAGCCTTTATTAGAGGAACCAATGGACCGGTTTTGGTTTTTCAAATTTTAGTTTTTCAAAATATATTTATGTGAGGAACAAATTACTTTCACCTATTTGGTACACTTGTTTTTCGGGTAAGGGTGTATAAGACAATTTGTTAATGTGTTGTAATGGTACCAAACTTTTGTGCAAGACATAATATTCCATGTCGGACAAGGTAACAAGTTTTAAAATATATGTTAAATTTGATGATGATGCACGCAATGGATGCTTGTATTCATTTTATCCTATGACTGGGGTAATTATATAATTATAAAGCGCTTATAGATAATTATCAATCATAATTATGAGCTAAATTAAATCGAGTATTTTTTAGAAACACATACAATTACAGCGATATGTGTTGATGTTTTTTCAAAGTTTTTTCCTAGCTTAGCATTTTGAAATATATGTGTTGGTAAGTATTTACCTCATGAACATGCCACTAAGTAGTAATAAAAGTACATTCTTTAAATTGTCGAACATTGCAAGTAGGTCTGTACCCACCACTGATCTCGGGTTTCTGGCGTGTCATATGTCCATTTTCATGTCGGTATTACAGAAGGATGACAAGGATTTGTGTTTTTATACTACTAGAATGAGCTCTTCCTCCATGATGGAGAATTGTTAACATAGATACAAACACAAACAATTGTACAAATTGAGTTTTACATTTAAATAATGTTATCACTGAGCATACAGATTTCATGGAATGTCTTGAAAATAGAAAAACAAAGCATCTGAAATGTATAAGTCAAGCATATTTATTTTCAAGTTGTAATAAGAATATGTAACTTTTGCTGCAATTATACAGACTGTCCCAGATAAAACGAAACCGGGTTTCACGGCAGAAATTTTCTGTCATAATGAAAAGTTTCCTTGATGATATGTATATGTCTGGAAAGCTCAATGTCTCTTCTTTCATTTGATGTACAACTTATGGCACATAATTCAAGCATGACTGAATAAGAACAATGGAAAGTGGTGTTACCAATATTCCATTTGCACGCATACATTTTAAGTTTGGGTGAGCTGTTTGGGTGAGTTTAAAGGGTTGTAAACGTACTTATTTTTAAAAAGGACACACACCACATTAAAGTTCGTATTTGTATCTTTAACTTGACCCCTCATACTAACAAAATAAATAATTTATGCCAGAGAACGAGTACAATGAAAACATGACTGATTTCTGCCCAAATGAGTGAAAGTTGAGTAAGAAGTCGCTCAGCTTTCCTGAATTAGCAGCTGACAATGGACTTTGATGCATGAGTGAATTGACACAAACATGGGGATCATGGAAAACATGGGAAACAGGCTAGATCAGGAAAGTTACTCATTTGGGCTGGAATCAAGCATGTTTTCATTGTACTCGTTCTCTGGCATAAATAATTTATTTTTTAATCATGAGGTGTTATATAAAAGATAAAATTATGAATTTGTATGCGGTATTCGTCCCTTTTCAAATAAGTACGTTTACTACCCTTAAAACTCACCCCAAAACCTCACCCAAACTTGCAATTTCTGCCTGCAAAAAAAATCTTGGTAACACCACTTTCCATCGTTCTAATTCATTCTTTCGTGAATTATGTGCCATAAGTTGTATATCAAATGAAAGAAGAGACACAGACCTTTTCAGACATATGTATATCATCAAGGAATGTATTCATTATAACATAACATTTCTGCCATGAAACCCAGTTTGGTTTTTTCTGGGACAGTCTGTACATCAACCATGTGCAAACTTTATATATTTAAATGTGAACGGTGTTTTAATGTCAACAAAGTGAATCTGCAAACTATGGGAGAAAAAAAATTTATATTAGGCATGGTTCATTTATTAAGGACAATAAGTGGCCCTTTTCTGTATTTAGCCAATTTTACTTAGGGATCTAGTAACTATATGTTGAATGTTACTTTTGTTCTAAATCATTGTCTCACTGCACATAGAGGTCATTATCCAGTGGATAATTCTAAATCTAATCACTTCAATACAAAATATCATTACCACGGAGGGAAGTTTAGACAACCAAATTATGTGTGATGCATGCTTGAAATATAATGCAACAAGGCATACAAGAACCACAGTTACTAAATCCCTATTGCAAAGCCTTTTATAGATGAGCAGCTAATGAGAGATAAAGCGTATACATGTGGATTTGTGTCAAGCCATGCAAATCAAATACACGTAACATTTTGTTTCCCTGTATATATTTGTAAACTGCTTGACCTAAATAATTGTACACATTTGTCCATTCCTTCATATTGCTAAGCTTCTTAAATGGACTTAGTAACATAGTCCAAATCCTCAAATAAAATTTTCATTCTAGCGGTTCCCTCATACCTTGTTGTATTCGTATTAACAATAAAATCATGGGACAGGTTTTTGTTTTTCCCTTGTTTTTTCCCTTTCGTTACAAAGATATGTACGATCGAAGTATTCAGATATGAAAAACTCCGGGCGAGTTTTTTTTCTTCTTCTGTGTACAAAGTGAGTGCAGTGAGTTATTGAATATCACTTTGCATTTTCGCTCATAACTTTGCCATGCAATGTCCATTTGACTTGGAAATTTTACACAATTCCCTGTGGACATAATATTTTAAGCATTGTACAAACATATTGTATAAACACTTGTGCACTATTTCTAAAATAAAGATACAAACTTGTCGACTCCGAAGTTCTCCATTGTCTTTAGGCACCGCCTAATATTCATCGACCAAGTAACGCCACCGGGTGGGGTCGTGATGTAGTAGTCACGTAAGAGTAAAACGTTTCCAGAAAATCATAGATCAACAGAGAGGAGAACACTTCATGACGTGTGGAAATTGTTCATTTTTTCGTGTCCATAGATCAATGCAAGAAATTAGTGCTTTTGTAGTCAATGCATGCTTTAATTATTATCACTATTATCATTGCTCACAATCTTTCATATACAAAATATAAAACAAATTATATTTAGATCGATTGACAAGGGGCGTGCAAATGTCACATGATTCAGCTATTTGGACTCTTTGACAGAATGCAATACTTCCCCTAATTATAATTAAATTCAAACATACCATCATTTGCAAAAGTTTAACCCTAATAGGGCCGGGGGGGCCATAATGGCCCCCCCCCCCTCCTCCGAGATTTTTGTATTGCTCCAAAACGCTGTAAGATGACGCGCCGCTGCTCCGTGACATTTTTCTTTCGGGTCTTGCGCACATTTTCAAACAAAAATTTCGAAAATCGGACATACCGTTACAAAGTCACGTGACCTTTTGTCTATGCATGTCAGCCCGAAAATCGCTCAATTTCGTGATTTGTGTACAAAACATATGGAAATATCAATTTTCGTAAAATGAGGTTTATCATTGGTTATTCAGTGTTGTTTACATTTATATGTTGTTTTGGGGGGTTCAAAATACTTAAATTATAGTTAGAAATAAAATAAACAACAAAAACAATGAAATACATAAGTTTAAAAAAACAAAGAAATACATAAGAAATTATCAAAACAATAGAAAACATAAGGAAGAACCTGGCTCTTCCTAATTTTTTTGTCGTATTATTATTCCACATGCTCTAAAGAATATATGTAGTGAAAACCAGAGTTTAAATATGAATAATATATGATTTATGGGTAAAAATATGAATTTCATGACTTTTTTGCATAAATTACCATAAATATGCAAATTAATGAATTTTTCAAATTTAAAAAAAATTACCATTGTATTCTATACACTTCACTTATCATGCGTGCAAATTTTCACGGCAATCGGCCGCTCCGCGGCCGAGATCTTAGGGGGGGGGCCATAATGGCCCCCCCCCCCCCCCCGGCCTGCTGAAGACCTCAAATAGCCCGGCCCTTTTAGGGTTAAGACCACCTAGGAATTTGTGGGTATTTCAATAATTTGGACTGCATTCTTTTGTCTTATTAAATGATTACATAACATGTTTACTACAGGGGTCAGTAGCATAAGAGTAATGGTTAGAGTTCATGATGTCATCTTATATTGATTTAAATTAATATTTTTATTTTGGGGGCTCCATTTTCGGGGGCTCCATTTTTGGGGGCTACTTTTCCAACTTTCGGGGGCTACAAATTTCAGGGCTCTTTTTCGAATTTCAGGGGCTATTAATAAGCTATAATGGTGTAAGTGATCATTTTATAAGCATTTGATCACAATCCAAACAGAAAAATCCCACAAAAAATCCCGTAAAGCCAAACAAATAAAAAATAAATTAAAACAATTTCGGAGGGGGGAATTTTTTTATCGGGGGCGAATTTGGGCATTTCGGGGGCGAATTCGCCCGCCGCTCCCAGTGGATTTTTTTGCTGGTAATGGTATAGGCCCAGCAGTTCAAGCGTGATACAAAGGTTATAGGTTGAAAATAAAAGTATGTCTGAAAATAATGTTTAACTTTGTTGTGTTTTTTAATTTTTATTTTGCAAGGGTGGTGTTAAACTTTTGCAAATGATGGTAGAGGAAACTGACTAGAATTGTTTAAGTGATTGAAAATGAGCAAAGAAAAATAGGCTTCGCCGGGAATCGCATCCGAGACCTCCGAATGCTAGACCGGTGCTCAAACCATCAAGCCACGAAGACTTTTGAATGGCGGGCGTTCCCAAGAAACCCTTTTCAATGCTCGATTAGTCAGAAGCTATATAAACTGGGCCAATCCCAAAGATAATTAAATCAGCTTGTATAGGGAAAGGCGCAGGATCATGCGAAGTGATACAGCTTTTTTTTATTAACGAATTGCAAACATTAAATGTGATACTGCCCCTTTCTCTATTAAAAGTTAATTTAATTATCATTGGGATTGGCCCAGTTTATATAGCTTTTGACTTTGACGATTTTGACTTTGACGCTTTGAGCTTTTGACGCCCGCCATTCAAAAGTCTACGTGGCTTGATGGTTTGAACACTGGTCTAGCATCTGGAGGTCACGGGTTCGATTCCCGGCGAAGCCTAATTTTCTTTGCTCATTTTCAATCTCCTTATCATAATTAACAAACGATTGTTAATTGCTATGGGTATACATGATGTAGCAAATTACTACATTCAAATCAAAAGATACCTCCTCTATTCCACAATCTCTCCCTGTATCTTGTTTTGTTCGATTCCTCTAGATAAAGCGCGCGACCCCAGTCAATTGCAAAGTTTAATGACACCCCATAGTCATGCTGATAATTATCTGGTTATACAAGGTCATAACATTGTTATATATTTAATGGCTCCGATTTTATTATTCTTGCGGAAGGTTTGATCCCATCATACAAAGATATTGTTTACTTGATTTTGATATTAATAGTTCGACAATATACACAAATTATATTGGCAAACAAATCAGCACAGTGCACATACTGCACAATATTGTCCTGTAAGGTGTGTCTACGGCTATAAATTCGTTATGAACATAATTAACCAGATAGTTATCTCTTTTGCAGTACTTCTAAAATAAAGATACAAAGGTCGACTCCAAAGTTCTCCATTGTTTTAAGGCAAGGCATATTATATATCGACCATTGAAAACCGCGGGGGTGAGGGAGAGGTTGGGAGTGGGGTGGTGATGAGGTGGTCACGTGATAGTAAATCGTTTCCAGAACATCATTGATCAAGAGAGAGGAGAACACTTCATGACTTATAGAAACTGTTTATTGTTTCTTGTTCAGAGATCAAGACAAGAAGTCTTTTTGTAGTCAATGCGTGCTTTTGATTTACATTGATATTATGATTCATCACAATTTTTCATGTACACAAGTATAAACACTTGTAATCAACCTAAAATGAAATGTTTGTTACTTGATATGACAAATATGACACAAAAATTATATATGTTATTTTCACATTTAGAAAAGAAGACCGCATGAATAATATGACTTTTGGCGCTGCGCTTTATTGAAACATCATTATAAAAAGGAGCAAACTAAAACCCTGCCCGATTAAAGTGTGCAATGTATCACGTGATATAATCTTACCACCATAACGCCAGTGCCTAATTACATCATGTAGTACAAAGTTATATAATTATGTTATGGAACTAGTTAAGCAATTGTGGACTCCCCATGATTTATTACATGTATATGATGTATTTTCTCTTCTAAATAATTAGAGATGTCGGGTTTAGCCCTGAACATACAAGAAACATCATGTTCGCGTTGTTAAATAATTTTTCTGCGATTTAAAGGGTAATAGCGATCGAAAAGCATCAAAATTTGACTTTTAATCATCATTACATAGTTTTTAACGGTTACTTGATCTGAAGTTTCATCCAAGCATTAATCATAATAATCTATTGAGTTATTTTCTTCTTTTTCATAATGTGGACTATTAAGGAACTCTGCTGATATTAAATTTCACAAATTTGATTTGTCGATAATATCAGTTACAATGCAACAATATTACAACTGCATTGATTCCTTTGTAATTTACTTAAGTCGTGAAACAAAAATAAGTATCATGTATGCCCTATACCAATGCCAGTCATTAACGATAATCTTATTGTGAAGGTTCTGTGCAAATGTTGACATTCTTGATGTCCGACAAAGCTGTTCATCGATACCAAATCGCTATGGATATTTGGTAGAACAAGGTTTCGTTTAAGACTATATTTCTTTTGAATTATAGGCCATCGGTAATAAAACGCAATTAATGCTAATACCATGAAAAGTTTCGTGAATAGTTTTAATAACCCTGTAAATCAATACAAACAAATTATATTTAGATCGATTGACAGGGGGCGTGCAAATGTCACATGATTCAGCTATTTGAACTCTTTTACAGAATGCAATATTTCCCCTAATTATAATTAAATTCAAACATAGAGAAAACTTGACTAGAATCGTTTAAAAGTTGGAAAATGAGCAAAGAAAAATAGGCTTCGCCGGGAATTGTATCCGAGACCTACGAATGCTAGACCGGTGCTTAAACCACAAAGACTTTTGAATGGCGGGCGTTCCCATGAAACTTTTTTCAATGCTCGATTAGTCAGAAGCTCTATTAAAGGGAAAGTTGAGTTCTGGTAAGGAGAGTACAGTTTTGGTGAAACTGAATTTTAGCCGACCAAAAACTGCATCATTACATTACAAACTAATAGTTACAACTAGAAAGGAACACAAAATTACAAATGACGTAGTAAAGATCATGTTATCATTCAAAAAGAGCCGTTAAAACGTAAGAGGGCGCTCTCTAAACACTCATCGGTTTCAACCATTTTGAATAAAATATTGTGCATGTGATGCTTTGTTGAAATAGTGATTAGATAGATAAATAACCAACAACTATTTAAATACCTATTTTGTAACTTTTTGAAAAGAGAAAGCATTTTTTTTGAATTTTTAACGGCTGGTTCAAAATTCTCTAATAAACCTGGGGCCCCGGGTTTATTACAAATAGTTATATTTACGGATATTTCAGCCGTCTCTGAACCGATTTTGATCAAACAAAGATGATTTTATTATTTAAATATTATGCTCTTTCAAATTTTACACTCAGTTTTTCATTACCTCACACAAAAAACTAAGTAGTCTAGCGCCCTCTCTACCAAAACTCAACTATCCCTTTAACTGGGCTAATATCAAGGATAATTAAATCAACTTTTATAGAGAAAAGCGCAGGATCACGTGAAGTGATACAGCTTTTTTTATTAATTAAATTCAAACATAGAGCAAACTTACTAGAATGGTTTAAATTATTGAAAAATGAGCAAAGAAAAATAGACTTCGCCGGGAATCGAATCCGAGACCTCCGAATGCTAGACCGGTGCTTAAACCATCAAGCCACAAAGACTTTTGAATGGCGGGCGTTCCCATGAAACCCTTTTCAATGCTCGATTAGTCAGCAGCTATATAAACTGGGCTAATCCCTAAGATAATTAAATCAACTTTTATAGAGAAAGGCGCAGGATCACGCGAAGTGATACAGCTTTTTTATCAATTAAATTCAAACATAGAGGAAACTGACTAGAATTGTTTAAAAGATTGAACATTATGCCCCCCCCCCCCCCCCCCCGGCCTTATTAGGGTTAAGGGACAATGAATTACAGACAAATTGTTGTATGCACTATAAGACACTAAATATAATAAATAGTCCCTGAAAATTTGAGCACAATCGGTAAAGAAATAAGAAAACTACCACCTCTCCCCGTATCTTGTTTTGTCGATCCCTCTACATGTAGCGCGCGAACCCCAGACAAACGAATTTTAAGTTACAAAGTTTAATGACACTCCATAGTCATGCTGATAATTATCTGGTTTTACAAGGTCATAAAATCGTGATACATTTATTGGTTCCGATTTTATGATTCTTGCGGATTGTTTGATCGCATCATATAAAGATATTGCTTATTTGATTTTGATATTGATAGTTCGACAATATACACAAATATATTGGCAAACTTATCAGCCCAGTGCACCATTTTGACTTCCAAGATGTGTATACAGCTCTAAATTAGTTATGAACATAATTAACCAGATAATTATGTCGTAAAAATATGAAATCTAGCCGCATTATAGTGTATAATGAGATAACAATAGTATACATTGCATCAACCATTCATCACTTGCTGCACATGTAAACAAAGTTACTAGACAGGACAAAAAATGGAGAGCCTTGTAGATTTCTTGGTGTTTTATTACGTTATTCATTATTTTCTGTTTGCTTAAAAATAACTTGATGTATAGCTCGCGATTTAAACTGTATCTAACAGTGGATGACATATTACATGCATGATTTTTTTGTTTCCAGATTTCCTTTTCTAAATTTTCAAATGATTTTCCCTCTCGAGTCGAAACTCATTTATCATGACAGTTTTCCCAGTTCCCACTTTCAGTAAATCACTACGTGGCCTAATTTATGTAGTGCTCTTTCAAGTACATTCAAATATGAAGAAAAATAAGTGCAGATCGCGTTTTGCCGGCAGTGTCAGAAACCTATCGAGCTTTATATTTATTACCGTGTATGTATTACTTTCGATACTGACAGACATGCCTCCTTCTGTGTACTCATAATGATTTGTAACTTTCCTCGCTACATTCTCAAAACACATACTCCATATATGATTAATTCCACTAAATTATGACCAGGATTATGATAACTCCACTTGCGCGTAATATAATATAATATAACATATTAAGTAACATACGGCCATGACGGTGATAGTATGATTACAGGCACCTTAAAGAGGGGATTATATGAATACTTTCTATAAATACATCCATTTTGTGGGTTATATAATAAATCAGTAACACTTTTCACGGCCGACTAATATTCATATATTTTATTAAACAATTAAATGTGTAAAGATTTGATCCAGTGGATGACATGTGAATATGACATGTGAATATGTTAGGAATGAATAGTATATAATACTGCTGTGATGGATGTTCTGATGGAACATAAGTGCGATAATGAATTTTGTTTGAAACCCCGAGTTTAATCAATGATAATTCGAGAAAAGTTAATTTTGAAAAGGTACATTTTTTGTTTAGTAGGGGGTATCGACGTAAAGGAACTCGCCTGTAGTATGATGATTGTTTAAATGATCGACATTAAGCATACCACAAATACATATTATATATAACAACAGTCGGGAACGTTTGACACTAATATATTCCATGACATATGTTCCGACGACAATTACTCCGGCACGAAATGCTAACCCTATCTTTGAAGGCGATTTTCTTTGTATGTTATTTTCACAGCCGGTTAAATATACCACATTTAAATGGTTGTATCTCGGCGCTCATGGCACCAAAAACTATGGTTTATTTTTCAAATAAATGCTTAATTAATGGACAAAAAGATGGTATGAATAACTCAAACATGAACAATATTTGGAAGTGTCTCGATTTCGGTTGCTCGGTCACAATGTTGTGTCACCAAATTAATATAGCTCTCGAGATTAGCCTACCTTTTAAAGAACTCATTTTTAAAATGTCACCAAAGATGGCAATATTAAGCTGCGGTAAGTATGCATGGCCTACGTGCAACATGTGCAATGATACATTATTGTTAATATGCCTTTGCAAACACAAGTAAAGGTCAACGTGATAAGGAACAAGATATGAGCCTGGCGTCAGTTAAGTTTCGTGACTTGTTTGACATTGTGATATGTATAGGTGTACCCAGAGGGGTCGAACCCTCCCCCCGCCCCCCCCCCCCCCCCCCACAAAAGAAAGGCCCAAACATGACTGTTTTGATGGCACACTACTCAGTGAACAGTTAAAGTTATAAAGATAACAATGCCAAGTGAGCAAATATAAATTTCTAGTTGATAATTATGAATCGAAGCAGGTTGTAACTATCTTGTTAACGAAAGGGAATTATAAAACAAAAATCCTACATGGTTCTGTTGGAAATCGGAATACATCAACTTATAAATAAACAACTAAGGCTATAAGTAAACATACGGGATTTTGACAGTGTTTACTAGATTCCTCGAATGAACTTCACACAGCTAATCATATTTGTTCAATTATCATCTTTTTATAAATGTTTGATAGATTTCGACACACTAATAGTATAGGCATTCTAAATGCTGTACAGAGGTCATGTGTGTGTGTTATCTGCTTTTCAATATTTGAACAATTTAAGAGTTTAGAACAAATATATTAGGGCAATAAATAAATGCAATTGACAATAAATGACATTGTCGTATACATGACTGATACCATTTATATTCAATATTTGTACGTTTATTAGTAGAAGTGTAAGCAAACTTTGGTCAATCGTGACCTCCTACCGATATTTTATACTACTTTTTGTTTTTGATCAAATGCTTAAGAGATAGTTGAGTTTTGGTGTAGAAGGCGCTGCACAAAATAATTGTCCGTAAAAATAATGACAAACTAAGTGTCAAATTTGATAAAGCATACAATTAAAATGAAATAATTAACTTCATTTGATCGAAATTGGGTCAGATGGCTGAAATAGCCATTAACATAACCAGTTTTAATTCTTGCTGAGCCCCATCCAGCGCTTACAAAAAAGGCAACAATGTGAAAATATATTTATTCATACATATTAATTATCTCTCTATCTAATCACTATTACAACAAAACATCACATGCATAATATTGTAATATAAATAGGAAAGACCAAACACTTTTAAACACTCTTTTTCAATAAAATATATTAGGCCTTTCACTAAGTAAATTGTAATGTTATTTTTCTTTTAAGCATGGATAAATTATAACAGTTGGTTTGTAATAAAACTATGCAGGTTTGATTGACTAAAATTCCGTTTGAGTAAAACTGTACTCATTTTAGATTACTCAACCTTACTCAACTCAACTATTCCTTATGGTATTACAATATTGATATGGTATTGGGAAAGAAATTTAAATGTTCAATAAACAGGTTTGGTGAGCTAAAGTTAATTCAGATATGTTACACTAAGTTAACAGTGTTATGTTAATATGAAAATATCGCATATCCTCCAGATAAGCTAAAAGGGTAGTGCAATGATATCGATATCTGATTGGAGTCTCTGATATCACATTTCGAAATATATCTACAGTTAATCAATTTATATCATCAAAGGTTTTTAACTGTTATTGGTACCTATGTTACCAATATTGGCAGTTAAAAATAAATCCATGGTATAGGAAAAAAGAAAATTATGATTAAAAATTTGCAAACGTAATATTTTGTTTGCACTTTACAGAGTATTAAGAATTTGTCAAATGGCACTGTGAAACGATTGCAATAAATGCATTTAATCACATGTGTCATTAACAAATACAAAATGGGTGGAATATCAAACAGCATTGTTATACCAAAAAACATCAATGCATTACGTTACACGTGCTGTTTCGCAACAATGTACAGGGATGCGCAAGCTTTTGTTACTAATAAATTGGGCCATTTTGTCTTGGATCTGTGCTCATTCAGCCATAAAGTTATGAATATTTCAGAAATTCTATCAACATTTACAGAAATGTATTCGCGACACGTCATCATGAAATAGTTATCAGCAATGGCATTATAACCACTTGTCTGTGGGGTAGCTACTTGTTTTGTTCGGTTTATATTAACATGTATGTATAAGTTATGATACAGACATGTCTCCTCTAGTATGGTGGTGCCTTTTTTCCAATTACGTGAATCCATTTTCTTTCTTGCAACAAATTCTGAACATATTGGTCGAATGCACTTCATTTATAAGAATAGTATGTGTGTGTAGTGGTATCAGCATGCCACACGTACTAGGGATACATATATCAGGACCGGTATCAATTACTTAAAATCTGGAGATTAAACTATCTTTAAAATATTACAAGTATCTAAAACTAAGCTTCATATTTTTCAAAGTTTACAAAAGATGGCGACATTCAGCAGTGATCTAGTACCACCAAACCTACGATAGAATAAACATTTAACTTGGTTTGACCGCATGTTTGCATGGCCTACGTGCAGATTCATCAAAGTTATATCATAGTTAATATACCTTTGCAAATTAATTTAGGCCTACGCGACAAGGAAATAAGATAAGACCGGCGACTGTTAAAGAAATCGATGAAGTAACTTTCATGACTTACTTGACATGTACAAAAGTGATGCATGATTGATGACATTGATGTATCGTTGTAACTTATGACCACTGAGTTATGTGTGATAATGTCGCGTTACGCTATGGATATCATTACACTAATTAATGAGCGAATATGCAAAGTTACATAACTTGCCAGTGAATTGTAACTGTACACATCGGGACACTTCATTTGCTTACGAAAGGCAAATCAAAATATAAACTGTTTCATGCTCTTATGGATAATATACGAATACAACTATATATAAATAAGAAAACTGCATGTGATGTAAGTAAGTGTTGTAGGACAATGTTACTAGATCCCTTTAAATAACTTCACAACTATCCATATTTGTGCTTGCGAACTTCTGACAGACTCAGAAGTTAGTCCTTCTAAATACTGTACAGAGGTCGACAGTATGTGCTATCTGCTTTCGCGGCCATACTTAACATAATTTGTTTGCATACTCTAAATGACTAACTGCAGTGTAATCAAAACGTAATCAAATGCAAGCAATCAATGTATTTAGCAATTCAATGGATTACATTGCAGTATAGAGGACTGGTTTATGTAAATATATTAATTTGAAAGTTTATGAGTGCATATTAAACATTATAAACCATGACCCTTTTCACATTATATTATTTAAGTGTGTTGTATCCTGGCGTGCACAATTATATAGCGTCATATAATTCATATTTGATATAAATCCAAGCAAATTAATGTTCAGTAGAACAACATACGAAGAACGATTAGATACAACTTGGTTTCAACTTGTGCGGGGAAAAAAATGAAGTTAAAAGCGAAACAAACACAAGCACGAGGGGTGTATTACGATGATAGCTATGGAAAAGTAGATTGTAGGTTGGAGATTAAAAAGGCAATATAAAAGGAATAGTTCAAATTTGTTAAAGGGGCGCTGAACGAAATAAGTTTTGTGTCAGGTTACGAAAAAGTGAGTGTCAAATGTAGTTTAAATAACATAATTAACTTTATTTGATCAAAATGGGTTCAGGGAGCTGGAATATCCATTATAAAGCTGATTATTATAGGGCCCCACAACCATTCAATAATTCGAATGAAACAAAATGCTTACACTTTTTTAAATGTACAAAAGGTGTGTTTATATAAACCCCTCAAAAAAAGTTTGGAAACTCAAGTTTGATCGATTTTATCTACTTTCTTATGAAATCATAATGGTTACATTTGGTATCACTTGAACGAGTGTGCACACCTCTTTAAAATTATATCAAATTCGTTTGATAACGTGCTAACAGGGCATACCGACACCGTCGAAGAGGGCGCTAATATGCCAGTTCTGGCCAGTTTGCGTAGGCTTAGGGAAATTTTCCTGTAATGCACACACACATGCAGCATAATTATTGCAAATTAGATATCATATTAAAGGTAAATTAATGAGCTTTCTTGTAGTGGAAAACGTAATGATTTTATAGAATGACTAACACAAAAATATATTACCGGAATCTTGAAACAGGAAGCCACAGTCTTCCATTCATAGCATTAATACGCCCCCATATCCGGCTTTACTGCACACACCCACATAGCATAATTATAACAGGTAAGGCAACATTTAAGGACAAATAAACATGCTTTCACATGATGCTAAACTCATTGATGATTATGCAATGTAAAACGCCAAAACATCTCCTCCAATAGTCCCTTTTCGATGCAACGCCTTCAATTTCACAAAATGAAATGCATTTTGCAACATTTCATATTCGACCCTCCACCATATTCAGCCGTACCTTACTTAACCTCACCATACTTAACCTCAACGGTTCCCCTCAACTCTACGTCCTGACTGATGGACCCTGCCGAGTACCCAAGTAGAAGTAGAAGTAGAGGTAACCTGCTAATAGAATTGTTACGGACATAATCGTATTGAAAATATAGGCTAGTGGGTTTTAAAATGATATCAAATTTGATAGGTTTAAATCATCTGAACGCGCTAAATCTTTGATACAACTTGAGCATTAAAAAGTACGACATAAATTAAGAGTGAAATTTCCCAACTGAATACTCTCGGCACATTTTGCGACATTTGACTTCTGATCGTCCTCCATTCTGAAACGCACAGCGTATTCCCTGATTTGAAATAAATGGCAAATAATGTACCACTTGAAAGGAAATCATCAAGCAATGCAATGAAACTTAAAACGAAAAGAAAAATACAATTTGACAATAAGAGTAATATAATTGATCAAAGTTGAGTTTTCGAACTTTGTTTGAGGGGTTCAGTTGTTGATGATTTGTATTTATTATTTTGACAAAACATCAAATGCATATTTGTTTTTAATTAAAGGGACTTCGTAACAATGTCAAAATCTTGAAAATCCAATTGAAATTCTAGCAGTTCCCTCATACTGTATAGTATTCTTATCAACAAAATAGCATGGACAGATTTTGTTTGTTTCCCTTTCGTTAAAAGATATTTACGATTGAAGTGTTCAGATGTCAAATTATCCAACGGATCATCAGGACTGTGTACAAAGTGAGTCCAATGAGTCGGCGAATGTAACCTTGCATTTTGGTTCGTTACTCGGGCATATCAAGTCCATCTTGAAATTTTCTAACAACACCTATTAGACATATCAGATAACAATAGTATAAATTGTATCAACCACTCATCACTATTTGCAAAGTAATTAGATCCCTTTAAAGCTGATACAAACAATTTACTTTTTAAAAGCACTATCTTAAGTTTCAATGACTCTTTCGAACAATAACAGGCTTTTTACTTAGTCGTGTGCAAGTTGCTATATATTACAAATATAGTAGAATTATTACTTTACATGTTAATAATAATAATAATTTAATGATGCAGGTTTGGGTTACTAAAATTAAGATATTTCACGCTACGTAACAGTGTTATATTATTATAAAACTATCACATATCCTCCAGACGAGCCAACATAATGGTAGTTGATTAAATTTCAAACATCACATATCGAAATACATGTATATTTACAATTAATGGATCATTTTACTTTATGAAATAATTGTACTGTGTTCAAGTTAATTGTTCAATGTCGAAATTTGGAAATAGGTTGATAATAACAGCTGTGATGGTCGCTATGATGGAATTAGGGTATTAGCTTTAAATTGTGTACCAATAGCAGAACATACTGTGTACATCGTCTGCTATTGGTACTCATGTTACCATACTTATGTTTCGTCGTGTTGATCGTTTTAGCTGGTTTAAACGGACATTATAAGCGAGAAATATAGTGACCCTGCATATTCATAAAATGTTACTTAACAACGATGTTTTGAAACAGTTAATTCTAGTATATTAATACTGAAACATTCAACCCCCTGAGTTGCCTCATACACGGGCGCGTCTCCCCCGAGATTTGTGGGACTCCTGCACCGCCGGCATCGAAGGGTATACGTTTTACGAAGGACGTAGAGGCATTCCCGAGTTGCCCCCGCCCCGTGGTTCAGATCGAATAAAAGAAATAGTGCACACTGCCAGTTGCCTGTTCGATTCCCCGAGCATTGACTAACGATTTACCGTCGAGACTTTGTTTAACGAATATGAAACGGAGTTGATTCAGCAAGACATATAATGCAAAACAGTTTTTAAGTTTAAAATCGCAAAATTACCCAGGTTTAGATGAATATAAATACTATTATTATACAAATGGGCGATATGATCTATACGTCTTAAATTGACAATACAAGATGCTGTGTAATCGTAGTGTAATAGTGGTAAAGTTCAATAGTTGGAATTTCGCTGCGCGTATATCCCACTATGTGAGTATTTTCAAACGTGTACATGCCTCAGCATCATCTCAACCGTTTTCGGCCAAGAGGCCGAGTGTTTATTTGAAGAATTCGTTTCCGAAAAAAAGGTTAGGTCTACATTTGTAAGTTTTGAGAAGCCATGTTGAGAGGATACACACTTCCATTACATGAAAGAGCATCATAATAGGATTGTACACAAACTCTTTAAACAAATCCCAGCAATTTCTGTTTTTTGTATTCATTTTTTTTTTCATTTTCGTTTGGACCTAACCTTTTTTTTAAACAACACTGTGTTCGACCTGACCTAACAAAATCGATTTCTTTGTAAATTTTAACAACCTTCAAGTATAAATTTATATTTCTGTTAGCTTAAAATCTATAGATTAACCTAGAAAAATGAATTTCGGTGAGAAATGGACCTTACCTTTTTTGGGAACGAGCTCTTAGCTCTCAGCTGCTCGCTACACGGTCTGCAATGACGCCAGCATGTGACAGGTCTAAAAAACATGTATTATTTTGTTAGGGAAGGGGAGGATGTTTGTACCGTGGAAGTGATTATATCATCATCCCATTCCTTACTCATAAATTTGCAAACATTTAAATTAAAAGAATCACAACATATGTATTCAGTAGTCAATAGTCTCCATTTCATAAGAATTAAAATGATTGTGAACACTTTAAACAGAGTCTATATACCCGGGAAGTGATTATAATTATGTTCATCATAAACCGTTTGGATTGTGAGAAAAATAATTTACCAGCCTTTCTATGAGAATAAGAATATTGCCGGGTATGGCAGAACATCCGTTTACTCATGTGTCATTTCGTTTAAAGGGATAGCTGAGTTCTTGTAAAGAGAGTGCACGTTTTATCAAACTTAATTTTAGTAACCAAAACCCACACCACAGGCGTACTGGTGGGGGGTCATGGGGGCGGGGGCGCTTGCCCCCCCCCCCCCCCCCCCCCTCCCCAAATAAATTTAAATCATGGCTTTCCTCTAATTCGATAACAGTGATTGAAAGAAAAGAGTATTTCTTTAGACAAGAAAACTCAGATTTACTTCATGTCAAGTCAAATTTCCTTCCCAATACATGCACCAGATTGAATAATTTCAACTAAAACATTGCAAAAGCACCTTTACCGTGCACCCACCTACCATCACCCTTCCCCCTCTCGTGTATCGTTTCGCTCCCTCGGGAATCGGTCTTGTATACGTCTGGAATACAATGTTCATGTTGTTTTGTCATAAAATAATGCTTTTAATGCACTGTTTGAATTGGATATGTCACTTTGCGAATATTATTTTCGGGGTGCATTTTTGTTTTTCTTCATGAATCAATCATAACCTCTTCTGGTTAAGAATCATGACGATGATGACGCACTAACGCACATTATAGTACATGTCGTCAAGTCAGAATTTCTTTTCCAGGTATGCACCAGATTGCACAGTTTCAAATCCAAAAATGCAAAAGCTCCCTACCCTGGGAGGGGGGACAACTCGGGGGGGGGGGGGGGGGGGGGGCGGGGGGGCGGGTACGTACTCACGTATATTGGGTATACGGGGATATGCCGCTGGAAAGGGTGACCTTTTCAAGGAAGATCCTTAGAAATGGGTCCCCTTAGACAAGGGTCCCTTTTTTCATTTATACCTTTCCCCTCTTTTCTCCGGAATTTTGGGATTTGCCGATGTGAAATTGCTAAAATTTTCAGCTCGCTCCGCTCGCTCGCATACATAGTATTTCACAACGTCGGGTGCTTATAATTATATTATGCTTCATAATGCCATGTCATAAGTAATAAAACGAATATACCCATACAATAATATTGTAACAATTTGCAATTTTCCGCTGTGAATTTCCTAAAAAATGTCAAGCTCACTCCGCTCGCTCGCAAACATAATATTTCACAACCTCGGGTGTATTACCCTTCATAACGCCATATCATAAGTAATAAAACGAATATACCCATATAATAATATTGAAATAAATGGCAATTTTTTCGCTGTGATATTGCTAAAGTTTTCAAGCGCGCTCCGCTCGTTCGCATACATAATATAATTCACAACCTCGGGTGCTTATTATGGACGTGTGGACGTGGTGTGGCAAGATCGGTAGAGCGCGCGCTTTTTTATCTCGAGATCACGAGTTCGAACCCTGCCCACTCCGTTTCTCCTTCAGCAAGACAATTAATCCACATTGCTGCTCTCTACTCTACTCTCTGCTCTCTGCTCCCAGGTGTATACATGGGGACCCGGTAGGACTGGGGCGTGTATGCAATTGTACTTGTATACCGTCAAGAGCGCCATATGGCTGCCATAATGCATTGCTCCCAAGGGAGCAGAGAGTGCACGTCATGTGCGGAATGATTGTGAGTGTGTGTCCGCTGACCGGGATAATAATACTGTAAAGCGCTTAGACAATGTTATAGATGATTATCAATCATATTAGGCGCTATATAAATCGCAAATATTATTATTATTATATTTGTATTTGTTTTAATGAGGAAGCATTCAAAACAATTCTGCATCCGCTGGTTTACAATTATCTGATATTTGTGAAGCCCTACAATAAATACAAATGGTTATGTTTATGGTTACGTCAGCCATTTGTGAACCGATTTGTATCAAATACAGTTTATTATGTCATCAACATTGTATGTTCTTGCAAATTTGACACTCAGCTTCTCATTTCCTCACAGTAAACTATAATTGTGTGTATCTCACTCTATACCAAAACAACTATTAAACACACGAGAAACGATAAAGGGTGTGCATTGATAGGCTAGCCTAAAATACACGATGACCATGTATCATTGAAAGGTTCATTATTCAATATCCCCCCCCCCCCCCAAAAAAAAAAAAAAAAAAAAAAGGTATCACAAATTAAAATTCTAATCTTCTAAGACTATTGATTCTAGATGAAAGAAAATATTAGAAAATGTTAGGATTACTATTGCTTGAGATTTGCCATGATTGGCGCGAAACTAGTCACTATGTTAAATAATAGTATGGTTGTACACGTTGTCAGGCACTCCTGGTGTTTAGACCGATCGAAGCACCTGGATATAGACGGTCGGAACATGAATTATTAGTTTCATATATAGTTTCAATGTCCAGGCATAAACTTTAATATAGTGTTTCACAAAATACTCTCGGGTAGTACTAGACCAAAAAGTTTATACGTCGAACACTCATATAAATCAACATGACTTTAAGAGCACTCCCAACTACGCGTGTAGGATACTTGAAGGCATGAAGCATAATCTTTCAAAGAATAACCACAAACATGTGAAGTGCGAATACATCAATGAATCAGTAACAAACGTAGGACCACGTTTTTAGTTGCACGGCATTGTCATGAATCATGAAGTGAAGAAGGTATGTCGAGTTAGGCATCAACATAGAAGTTTTAATTTCCAGACAAGATCACACTTTACATTAGACTGTTTTTTCATTCTCACGACAGGCTTCATGAGCGATAGTAAGCTTCCAGTCTTTCTCAAATTTGTTTCCCATAGGAATTACGTTCCAAGTTATCAAGACTTTCAATATACACAATTAAACAACGATGGAACGCTCCGTGAGCGTTGTATTTGCTGCATTAGCATTCCTTCGTATGGTTCAGCCGTGTATCTCAGTGTCTTTACAGTGTGAGCAACAAACATTTGAACTAGACAATAAAGCTACAATTACCAATGTTCGTTGTATCGCCGAGCGGTACTTGAGAGGAAATGAAAGCATCAAGTTGTACCGATCTAATGATGAAGTGATTGGACATTGTGACCCAATGTACTGCGCGCCAAGTTATTGTTCCTTTTCGTGTGAGACTGAGGAAGAACTTGGAAATCGGACCAATTTTATATGGTGTGGGCCGAAATGTGTTTCCTTCAATATTTTAGATCCTCTGCTTGACACTGATTACGGAGAATATTATATTTCTTTTAATTCGTCTGATAAAGTTCTTGCTTTTACCCTCACTAAGACCTCGACGGAAAGTGTACTGAATACAGAATATATTTCTCATTCCGATTCCACATCTGCGCCCAACAGCACAGTTTCAAGCAATTTATCTGGTTCTCCAACTACAGAACTATCTAGAGGAATGTCCCAATGCTCACAAGAATCATGCACGACTTATGTTTCAACCATTAGTGAAGTTGTTCCCAACAATAATACAATTACGCTTACCGAAGAATTTGTTCAAGTCATTATCCTAACTTTATCTGTTACACTCATCTGCACAATCGGAACAGGACTATATCTTCTAGCGCGAAGATGCACGCAGAGTGAAACACTAAGTCGCGATCTACAAAATAATCGAATTGCTCTGTCACGATCAAATACAGTAGAGGCGATAGACATTGTCTCCATGACATCGCGGCCATCTCTCAGCAATGTCCGTCCTGACATTGGCTATCCTGCGACGCCTCACCAGGCACCGGCGTTGCCTCCAAGAACCCGCCCCGGTGACCATAACAGAGTACTTTTGCCAATCGATGATTGTACGCTATACGGAGAGAGCGGGGATAACTTCAACCCTGTGTCCGATTCGCGTGTGCATGACCTCCAGATGGGTCAAGATATCGGCCGAGCGGGCGGCCTGGTCGTACAGGGTGAGAACACGTACTGCACGGTGGATGATTGCAAACGGAATGAAGTAGCGGTTCCAGTGGCAAGTGGTCAGAACATACCAATAACAACCATCGAAGATCTCTCAATAGACTGCAATACTGCAGATGATGAAATGCTTAGCAGGTTATATGCCAAACCAGATAAGAGGAGGGTGCAGGGTCAGATTTATAACGATAAATTATCCTTCAACATTATTGCGGAGGTTGACGATTCTGACTACGACGTCCTTAGACACAATAAAGTGAAAGAACCAGTTTGCATTGCGTCGTGTCCAATACACAGTCAGCGTAACCAAATCAGGATATTGTCTGACCTAGTGACGTTAGCTCTGATATTGTGGAATAAGAGACATATTTTTGCATGGGCACAAAGTGTTTTCACTTTTCCTCGATAAATATCAACATGTAACAGTAACTATTTGATTGTTACGAAGGAAATGTTTCCAACGATACCTGCCTCTTGTGCTGACCGGCTTTCCATACTCTTATCCTGCGATGTCGGCGCAGAAAGACACAGATTCATCAGGGCTTCCAGACATCCGCGCTCCTTCTGATCTCAAGTGTAATTACGACACTGACGACTCGCGTCGTATCGCATCAGAGTCTAGAGAGAATAGCAAAGCGAAAGCAGCAGGGAATGCATGTAGTCCTTTCATTTGCAATGCAGGTGACATCCCAGCTTCTAGCAGTGAACAGGGGAGTGTTACATTGCATGCAAGCGAGAGAGCAGTCGGGGGAGTGTCACCGGAACCCTTGGGCAGAGATCCAGGTCAACTTTATCTGGATGAGTTCTTTGATTCATCTGCCTACGAGCTGCTGAATCCACGTATAGAGAGGGAGTAACATTACTCAACATGCATCTACAATAAAGTATGTAAATCAATGGGTGTTCCCTGGTTTCCCTGTACATAACGATCGTCGATGAAAAGCAACATTCTTATCTAACTTGAGTTGTAAGCAAATTATGGCTGTATAATTCACCCGTTTAATGAGGTTTAGATTGTTCCTTCATTGAGTGCTTATGTCATAAGCCATGCTGGCTCCGGTCACCTTTCAAGCGAGTGGTGATTCCCTAGACCGCGGGAGTATATAAAGCCATGTAATCCAGCGGCAGGGTGGCACATGATTAATTGGGAAGAGATCATGGCAAACTTTACCTCGATGATTTATTTGATAGTCTGTCTTGCTGACACTACATGCATGACAAGTGTCGATCTTACTGGAATCGTATACAAACTATGTTAGTTAAATATTTGTCACTTTTTATTGCAAAGGTTGGTTGTATAATATGATTAAAACATTATTAAATGGTTTAAATTGCTAGAAAGTTATTAGCAACTCATGCTTGATAGAAATCTAGTGTTCTTAGCTATAACTGTATAAAGTGGTCCTTTGAATATTTGTACGCCTGTAAATAAAATATGTTATTGTACATTTGTATACTTTTCGACGTTGCTAAAACAAAACGATGACAATACCTGGTGGGTGATTTTCAGAAAGTTGTTACTGTTTTGAGCTCCCATTGAGAAAGATAGGTATCTGGATTCATAATAATACACATGATTAGAGTTGTTGTGATTCATGAGCGATTAGATCGTTCTTGATTAGGAGGAATTGCATGTTGATTTTTTTTTACATTTTGAAGAATATGACTGCTGTCATAAGTGAATCGGGTGGTTAAAATAAACAATCGATTTAAATTCAGTTTAATGTTGCTGCATTAAACAAAATAAATCTTATTTGATTAATGTGTGTAAATATAATTAGTGCTGTATAATTAACATTCGTTGTGATTTCTGTGTTTATAGAAGGTATATATTCCTCAAAAAAGTTTTCTTTAACATGTTTAAGACAAAATATATCATATTTGTTACCGATGAAGTATATCTTAGTATACATCAAATTAAAAACGAACATATTTAAACAACAAAACCTCAAACGAGTACGCACCATTTCTATAACGGTATGCACATAATTTGAATGTTTTTGTTAGTTGCCCTGATATTTGTGGGCAAAATATTTCCATTTACATGGGTGCCATGACCATCCAAGAGTCTAGCGTGACCTACCCAATGTTTGTTAACATCAGCAATATGATTCCCTTTTACCTAATCTCATTCATTATTTAGTTCGTTAGATGGAAACGAAAGGAAACAAACATTCACTTTCTCAAATGATAATTTTGTGAGAAAACACAAAGAACAACTTCGTATTTGTTAGGCATGAACACAATTCTATGGACAACAAGTCTCCTTATAAAACCTGAAAGAAACAGACCCGTGACCTGATTTACAAAGATCCCCATTTCTCCATGATCACTGAAACAAATCGAATATGAGTTTTCTGCAAAATGCAGTTTCATGCCCGGAAGTATCATTACGATTGATATAATATCTTTAAAATCATCTTTGCAGAAAGTGCGATTGTAATTTTTTTGTTTAGACAAAAGTTATATTTGAAGTAATCATTTAGAAAGCTGTGCCACTTAGGTGATCCCTCGCATACATCCGCAAGTTGATTTATATCCTTCGGCAATATGTCAGGTTTATAATAGTTTCTGACCACTCCGGCAGTGGAATCCAGGGGTTTCAGGGATAAGCTCCGTACTACGGTTTTCTATAGCTTAATCGGACGACCACCGGTCTAGCAATCCGGAGGTCTCGGGTTCGAATTCCGTTGGCTTTTGTAACTCTTGCCCTACGATGTCGGGTGGGGGCCCAGCATATTGCGGACGGATATGACGAGACTGCAAGTTAATTAGCAATTTCAGACAGTCCCGATCCAAGCAGTGATTGTGGCATCTACGCATGATGTCGAGCAGCCAACCGTGTTGTCACCTGCTTCCCTAGAATATCAGAGTGATGTGTTGCAGGCAAGTAGCGGAGCAAGCGGGAGAGCGTCATCGCAAGCCTTGTGCAGAGATCAGGGCAAGCTTTATCTAGAGGAATTATTTGATTCGTCTCACTACGAGCTGCTGAACTCGCAACAGGTGATTCTGATTACGACGTTCTTAGAGACATTTTCGGAAAAAATGCCCTCTTAAATATAAATACCCTCTTAAATCAAATATTATACTAAACTTTGAAATTGTAATCGTCGGTCCAATACAGCTTCGTCCAGTGTGTTTCCCAATGCGTTGATAATTGATGATATACCACTATAACCAGTAAAATGTTGTTCTAGGAATAAAACTTGTATACATTTTCATTTCATGTAGGCCATCCTGCATAGATCAAACATCAATATTGAAATAGACTAACACTAATACAATTACGGTTGAAATGTACGCGTTGTTGTATGTAGTACATGGAGCAGATTGTTAACTGTAGTTCGTAGGTATTCATTTCTACTAAAACCACTCTTTTGTACGGCGTTTATGCGTATATACATTTGAGCGAGACGATAAAATCACATGTCCACCATCTTTGCACCACCATAAAAAGCACGCATTTTGTAGTTAACTCTGTATTTACCAGCCAATGTTATACGTAACATGACATACGCAACTATACGAGTTTAAGACTTCATTAAATACTAGCACAATAATGTTAGCTGCTTGTACAGTGTCGATATGTGTTTCATTTTGTTCGTGTTTAGTGTTCGTGTGTCAACTCAAACTACCAAAATATATGTACGGTATGAATCTGTTGAAAGCTAAGTATACAGACATAAATACATGGAACATGATGAATCAGAATATTGTATCAATATAAGTTGTCTCTAGTGAATAAACTGTTATTATATTGCGTGTGCCACTGATGATGAAGTTATGATTATGGCGGTTAATTAATAGATATTGTATAACTGGTAATCTGCTAAACGATTACATAATAAACATTATTGCTCACTTATTATCCAAGAAAGCATACACACAGTTCATTCCAGGACTACCACAGTTCGTTTTACGACCAACATTGACATTCAACAATCCGGAAGGTTACGGGAATCAGAAATCAGGGATTTATCAGTCATATACATAGAAACGAATAACGATAGTCGTTCAATAAATAAGGCAGCTGTACAATGGACCATTGGGCAGATTAAGAATTTAATCAAGTATACATGAATGCCAATTACACTAAATAATCCTTACTTCATCATCAGTGGCTCAAAGCCAAACC
>JBAMJV010006052.1:0-56433 GCA_037951105.1 Echinarachnius parma
CCCATAATCTGTTCATATTTAATTTAAAAAAACCTAAATCCAAGGAGGTAATTATATACTGCTTTATATTCCCTTATCCTGACCTACCCCCCCCCCCCCCCCCTTGGCTCTCCCTAACCATCCATGAAACCTTGTTATGCCCCCCCCCCCCTCTTCCCCCCCTCTCGACACTAGTCCCATAATCTGTTCATATTTAATCAAACAAAACCTAAAACCACGGAGGTAATATATACTGCTTTATATTCCCATATCCAGACCTTCCCCCCCCTCCCCTTGGCTCCCCCTAACCATCCATGAAACCTTGTTATGCCCTGCCCCTTCCCCCCTCTCGACACTAGTCCCATAATCTGTTCATATTTAATTTAAAAAACCTAAAACCAAGGAGGTAATATATACTGCTCTATATTCCCTTATCCTGACCTACCCCCCCCCCCCCCCCCCCCTTGGCTCTCCCTAACCATCCATGAAACCTTGTTATGCCCTACCCCTTCCCCCCTCTCGACACTAGTCCCATAATCTGTTCATATTTAATTTAAAAAAAACTAAAACCAAGGAGGTAAGATATACTGCTTCAAATTCCCTTATCCAGACCTACCCCCCCCCCCCCCCCCTTGGATCCCCCTAACCATCCATGAAACCTTGTTATGCCCTACCCCTTCCCCCCTCTCAACACTAGTCCCATAATCTGCTCATATTTAATAAAACAAAGCCTAAAACCACGGAGGTAATATATACTGCTTTATATTCCCTTATCCAGACCTACCCCCCCCCCCCCCCTACCCTTGGCTCCCCCTAACCATCTATGAAACCTTGTTATGCCCTGCCCCTTCCCCCCTCTCGACACTAGTCCCATAATCTGTTCATATTTAATTTAAAAAACCTAAAACCAAGGAGGTAATATATACTGCTTTATATTCCCTTATCCAGACTTACCCCCCCCCCCCCCTTGGCTCCCCCTAACCATCCATGAAACCTTGTTATGCCCTACCCCTTCCCCCTCTCGACACTAGTCCCATAATCTGTTCATATTTAATAAAACAAAACCTAAAACCACGGAGGTAATATATACTGCTTTATATTCCCTTATCCAGACCTACCCCCCCCCCCCCTTGGCTCCCCCTAACCATCTATGAAACCTTGTTATGCCCCCCCCCCCCTTCCCCCCTCTCGACACTAGTCCCATAATCTGTTCATATTTATTTAAAAAAAACTAAAACCAAGGAGGTAATATATACTGCTTTATATTCCCTTATCCTGACCTACCCCCCCCCCTTGGCTCCCCCTAACCATCCATGAAACCTTGTTATGCCCTACCCCTTCCCCCCTCTCGCGATAGTCCCATAATCTGTTCATATTTATTATAAAAAAAACTAAATCCAAGGAGGTAATATATACTGCTTCATATTCCCTTATCCAGACCTACCCCCCCCCCCCCTTGGATCCCCCTAACCATCCATGAAACCTTGTTATGCCCTACCCCTTCCCCCCTCTCAACACTAGTCCCATAATCTGCTCATATTTAATAAAACAAAACCTAAAACCACGGAGGTAATATATACTGCTTTATATTCCCTTATCCAGACCTACCCCCCCCCCCCTACCCTTGGCTCCCCCTAACCATCTATGAAACCTTGTTATGCCCCCCCCCCCTTCCCCCCTCTCGACACTAGTCCCATAATCTGTTCATATTTAATAAAAAACCTAAAACCAAGGAGGTAATATAT
This sequence comes from Echinarachnius parma, assembly GCA_037951105.1. Taxonomy (NCBI): domain Eukaryota; kingdom Metazoa; phylum Echinodermata; class Echinoidea; order Clypeasteroida; family Echinarachniidae; genus Echinarachnius; species Echinarachnius parma. The sequence goes on from JBAMJV010006052.1 coordinate 1,725, forward strand.
ACTGCTTTATATTCCCTTATCCAGACCTACCCCCCCCCCCCCTTGGCTCCCCCTTACCATCCATGAAACCTTGTTATGCCCTGCCCCTTCCCCCATCTCGACACTAGTCCCATAATCTGTTCATATTTAATTTAAAAAACCTAAAACCAAGGAGGTAATATATATTGCTTTATATTCCCTTATCCAGACTTACCCCCCCCCCCCTTGGCTCCCCCTAACCATCCATGAAACCTTGTTATGCCCTACCCCTTCCCCCTCTCGACACTAGTCCCATAATCTGTTCATATTTAATAAAACAAAACCTAAAACCACGGAGGTAATATATACTGCTTTATATTCCCTTATCCAGACCTACCCCCCCCCCCTTGGCTCCCCCTAACCATCTATGAAACCTTGTTATGCCCCCCCCCTTCCCCCCTCTCGACACTAGTCCCATAATCTGTTCATATTTATTTTAAAAAAACTAAAACCAAGGAGGTAATATATACTGCTTTATATTCCCTTATCCTGACCTACCCCCCCCCCCCCTTGGCTCCCCCTAACCATCCATGAAACCTTGTTATGCCCTACCCCTTCCCCCCCTCTCGCGATAGTCCCATAATCTGTTCATATTTATTATAAAAAAAACTAAATCCAAGGAGGTAATATATACTGCTTTATATTCCCTTATCCAGACCTACCCCCCCCCCCCTTGGCTCCCCCTAACCATCCATGAAACCTTGTTATGCCCCCCCCCCCCCCCCCCCTCTCGCGATAGTCCCATAATCTGTTCACATTTAATAAAACAAAACCTAAAACCACGGAGGTAATATATACTGCTTTATATTCCCCTAACCATCCATGAAACCTTGTTATTCCCTGCCCCTTCCCCCATCTCGACACTAGTCCCATAATCTGTTCATATTTAATTAAAAAAACCTAAAACCAAGGAGGTAATATTATACTGCTTTATATTCCCTTATCCAGACTTACCCCCCCCCCCCCCCCTTGGCTCCCCCTAACCATCCATGAAACCTTGTTATGCCCTACCCCTTCCCCCTCTCAACACTAGTCCCATAATCTGCTCATATTTAATAAAACAAAACCTAAAACCACGGAGGTAATATATACTGCTTTATATTCCCTTATCCAGACCTACCCCCCCCCCCTACCCTTGGCTCCCCCTAACCATCCATGAAACCTTGTTATTCCCTACCCCTTCCCCCCTCTCGACACTAGTCCCATAATCTGTTCATATTTAATTTAAAAAACCTAAAACCAAGGAGGTAATATATACTGCTTTATATTCCCTTATCCAGACTTACCCCCCCCCCCCTTGGCTCCCCCTAACCATCCATGAAACCTTGTTATGCCCTACCCCTTCCCCCTCTCGACACTAGTCCCATAATCTGTTCATATTTAATTTAAAAAAACCTAAATCCAAGGAGGTAATTATATACTGCTTTATATTCCCTTATCCTGACCTACCCCCCCCCCCTTGGCTCTCCCTAACCATCCATGAAACCTTGTTATGCCCCCCCCCCCCCCCCCTCTTCCCCCCTCTCGACACTAGTCCCATAATCTGTTCATATTTAATCAAACAAAACCTAAAACCACGGAGGTAATATATACTGCTTTATATTCCCATATCCAGACCTTCCCCCCCTCCCCTTGGCTCCCCCTAACCATCCATGAAACCTTGTTATGCCCTGCCCCTTCCCCCCTCTCGACACTAGTCCCATAATCTGTTCATATTTAATTTAAAAAACCTAAAACCAAGGAGGTAATATATACTGCTTTATATTCCCTTATCCAGACCTACCCCCCCCCCCCCCCCCCCTTGGCTCCCGCTAACCATCCATGAAACCTTGTTATGCCCTACCTCTTCCCCCCTCTCGACATTAGTCCCATAATCTGTTCATATTTAATGCTCTCATATGAGGTAATTTACCTTTAAGTACCCGAAATACTCCACACCGAAGTACGATATACAAATCCTATTCAAAACTGGTGAGGGAGTAAAAAATTACACCCCTCCCCCTCCCCCCCCCCCCCCCTCCCCCCGGCCGATTCTTGGTCAAATTACTATGTCTCATCTCGTATAGAGTCGCTATCAGATCCCACCAATCACCATGATCACTTTAGCATTGTACTATGCCTCATCCCGTAGCTATTCCTATACACTTAAGATCACTACAGTATATGCACCATCTTCAAAACGGCAATCACACTACCGGTCACGTTTCGATGAATCCTTGAAAACTACCGTCAACTTCAAATTTTACGGCTACGCGTTTTACGGCCTGCTTCAAGACGGTCTTTCGCCCACGAATATTTGGTGAGTTGTAAATAATTGCAGACAATACAGTGATGAAACTTGCTCAAAACATTAGTACTAGAACATTGCTGTTCATGCTCAAACTCAAAGTGCAATCATACCTCTTGCAGTATTTCATTCTTCTGCGCAGCAAACAACTCAGCTCGTTCTTTCTCGTCGGCAATGAACCCCTTTCCCTTGTCTGAAATAGATCAAGATCGAGAGGGGGGGGGGGGGGGGGGGGGGGGGGGGGGGATAAGAACGTTGTGTAATTGTAAAAAATCTACCAAAAAATAATCCTACTTATAACTGTAATGCATGGTTCTCTCATTTTAGTCTCATATATACCTTGTATTCGTTTGTAAAATTGAAGCGTGGGAAATAAGAAATCGACAAATTCTACTTAGTCTCATACCTTGTTGTATTCGTTTGTAAAATAGAAGTATGGGACATTTGATTTCATAAGTTTCATAATTGCGAGAGTGGCATACATACGTCAACTCTATCTGCCCCTTCATATTATCCTCTCCTCGACATTTTTGTCATTTTCCAATTAGTAAATAAGAAAACGAGGTTTATTATACACTATACAGTTTACAGTTTTACACACTAAATAACGTAATGAATAATGACTTTTCACAAACAAATATGGACTGTTAAAATTCACCTGATGGCTTGCTGGACGAATAGTAGTGGAGCTCAACTTCCTCATCGTCTGACATGTCTGACCAATCGGACGACGAGTCCGGTTCCATGTTGAGCTGCTCCCCGGAACTACCGGCGGGAGAGTCTGCCCCGAGTTGCTCCCCCTTTTCTAGCCGAGCTTGCTCCTTCTCGACGTCCTGCGACCGCTCCTCCTCTTCCTGCTCCTCCTCCTCCTCCTCCTCCTCCTCCTCCTCCAAACCCTCAAGATCTATTTCTGGTTCCTCGCCATATTCCGGAAATTGCACCATAGTCATAGTGCCGACGCTTTCCATGGTTGTTTCTCAACTTTCAAGTTCTTTTCAAAGATCGATAGTCAAATAAATGAAGAATGCAGCTCCAAGATCAGATCCAGTAATATGTATATATGTGCATCAAATTAAAGAATGTGCATTGATCGTGTAGGTGTCAAATCTAGAAGTAAACGGAGTACATGTTCAAGTATACGTTTTTTGTAATATCAGATCATTGCGGTGAACACGTGTCTGCTCGATTGGACGGCTTCTGTGGACTATACTAAAAATCAAGGAATCAATTTTTAGCAATCGAGTCCGTAACTGCATTAACCATGTTAACCCTAATCCCGTAGGGCATAACAGAAAAACAAAATATCCCCAGAAAAGAGGACGATCCTCAGTTTTGCTTGATGCAAATTGTCCTCGTTTACAAGGATATCCTTGTGTTTTTAGGACGATGACCGTTTGCGAGCTTGCGCCTTTACTCTATGTCAATCACAAAATGCGTGATTGGAGCCAGACATTTTTTTTTGGGGGGGGGGGGGGGCACACCATATGTATTTCTTTGTTTTTTTCAAAAACTGCCCCCTTATGTTTTCTATTATTTTTTTCAAAATTATTGGGGGGCACGTGCTCCCCCCCCCCCCCCCGTGCCCCCCGTCGCTACGCCACTGGAGCCAGCTATATGTGCGTGGAATTTACTAAAGCGATTTTATTTACTAAAGCTTTTATCAAGCAATAACCGTTGGAACAAAGACTGCTTGTTGGTCTGATATAATTTATGTTCACCAAAAAATTAATACCAGCTGCATAACGTTAGGCCTATACTTTAGCTTGTTCCATTCGACATTCTCGGAAACCTGTATTATATACTTTGTACATACTTTGTAAATATCCCACCCGGTTCCAGATAAGCAAGGGGGTTAATTTACATTACTTTTCTCCCCGTCATTGATCGAAGAGCAAGCGCCACGGGCATGACGGGGCGCGCTAGAAACCTGCAAAAATGCAGATTTTGCCCAGACTCTCATTTCCACGGTTTGCCTGACCTCCAGTTGTAATAACAGTGATCTAAATTGGCAAAACGCGGAATTCCACACTGCAAGCATCAATCATCAATTATTATATACATGCTTATCATATGTATTTGGTAAGTTGGTAATCCAAGGAAAAGGCTTCTTCTTGAAAACAACCCGCGAATTCGCGGGTCTGTATACTGAGGAAATAGCGACCTTGAAGGGGGCTACTTTTTAAATATTATTTTTCAAAATTTCGTTTGTATGTTAGGAATTAAAGGGATAGTTGAGTTTTGGTAGAGAGAGCGCTACAAAAATAATTGTTTTGGTGATAATGAAAAACTGAGTGTAAAATTCAAAAGAGCATACAATTTTAATGACAGCATGAACTTTATTTGATCAAAATCGGTTCAGAAATGCCTGAAATATCCATAAACATAACCATTTGTAATAAATGTGGGGCCCCACAATTATTAGATAATTTTGAACCAGCCGTTACAACAATTTTTAAATGTTTTCTCTTTTCAAAAATTTGCAAAAGAGGTTTTTAAATAGTTGTTGATTATCTCTCTATCTAATCACTATTTCAACAAAACATCAAATTCACAATATTTAATTTTAAATGGTTGAAACCGATGAGTGTTTAGAAAGCGCCCTCTCAAGTTTTAACAGCTCTTTTTGAATGATAACAGGCTTTTTACTTAGTCATTTGTAATTTTGTATTCCTTACTAGTTATAACTATTAGTTTGTAATGTAATGGTGCAGGTTTTTGTTACTAAAATTCAGTTTGACCAAAACTGTACTCTCTTTTATACCAGAACTCAACTATTCCTTTAATCTATTAGACGTAAATATGTTTATGGTTTGTATATTCATGCATGATTGATAAAACCAATCTACCTCACAAATGTATTGATTACTTTTCATTTCTTGCTCATCCGTAGGCCTGTATATGAAATAAAAAGAGGAATGTAAACATAAGCGTTATGAACATTTAAAGAAAGGATGGAAAACAATATAATATTTAGAGCCACATTTTGGGAATAAATTACCAATGAATTTACGGGAAAATATTAGACAGAAACGATTTTGCCAATCACTAAAACAGCGATCGAATACGGATAGTTTATAGTTTTGGAACTCCACCATGCTCGAAATATGGGACTGCATGCACGGGCGGCGAACTGTGTTTATCCACAACCTAATTACACAGGAATTACACAACAAACAATCACAATTTCATTCGACAAGATTATTTTAGAATTCAATAATGTTTTGTTTTTCACTCAGGCTGCCAATCTGCGGGTCCTATTTATATCTAGCGAAAAAGTTCGCTAGGAATATGAAACACATATACATACGTATGCAAGTGTGTACACATCTATTTTTAATTAATTGGAAATTCATTTTCAAATCCTTATCGTTTGTATACTGTACTTGTAATGAAATGCACTTTCTTTTTAACAAATTCAGAATTATGACATCTTGATAATACTGTCTTACAAGCGAGAGTGGAGAGAGAAATTGTGCAAAGTCGTTGGTAATGAAACAAGAAGTGTGTATTCAACACGCTAATATGATAATGGGGTCCTGAAAATAGTGCCAAGATAACATAGAAGCAAGCAGAAGTAAAGCATTATAGCCCCGGTCACATATCACCGGATTGCGTAAACGGATGCCCGACGGAGAGCAACATTTTCAATCCGTTCGTCTCCGTTCGTATGCGTTTCTTGTCCGTTCCTAGTCAGGCGATGTACGCTGTGAAATGTTTTGTGCATGAAGCAATGGAGACGACTTTCACCACCGGATAATTTAATTTCGCAAATTTTCTATTCGTTGGGCATTCGTTTCCACTATCCGTTGATATGTGACCGGGCCATTAACGGTGAGACTGAACACGGAGGACGGTCGATGGTGCTTACGTCATTCACTAATGTCATAATCCTTCATGTTGTGTATATGTTTGAGATGTTTCTCGAATCCATCCGCGTTTTAAAGGATAGTGTAGCTTTGGTCAAACCAAAACTAATAGTTATATAATTCCACCATGCTCAAAACGTATACAAAAAAAAACTTACAAACAACTAAGTAAAAAGCCTGTTATCATTCAAAAAGAGCCATTAAAACACAAAAGGGAGCTTTCTAAAACGAGATGTTTTATTAAAATAATGATTAGAGCGATTATTAACAACTGTTAAAACAACCCTGAAAAGTGTAAGTATTTTTTTTCTCTAAACCGATTTTGATTAAATAATATTGATTATCTCAACGAAATTGTGTGCTCTTTCAAATTGTACACTCAGCTTTTCATTACGTCACAAACAAATTATTTATTGAAGCGTCCGCTATACCAAAACTGAACTTATATCTACGGTATATACTGCATCTATAATTATGTATAGTTGCTGATAATTATTGTGAGAAAATGTTATAGAAATAATGAAAATTAATGCAATAACACCAAATATTTAATTCGTAGTCCCTATAACATTAGTCATCTAAACACAAATATGCCTATACCTGACGGGCGTAAAGTGACGTATTGAAATCATTTTGGTCGCACCCCCAAAGTATTATAGTCCTACACCTTCGTCCCCCTAAGAAAATATCCTGGCGCCGCCCCTGCAGCATCTCCCAATTATGCATGTGGAGCCCAAAGTACCCAACGGCCAAAGGTTAGGTCGGATTTGAGCGATGGACAGGCAGCATGAAGTAGGAACTCCATAAAAATGATTGAAACAAAATAACAAATTAAGTATTATGGCGTAATTATTCATTTTGAATGAACGCCAAAATAACAAAATAACAACAACAACAACCCAAAGTACCTAACCTGCAGATGCGTGACCCCCCCCCCCCCCCCCCCCCCCCCGGCCTGCCCCCTTTATTTATCTAGCACTTTCTGGGATTGGTCAACAACATATTGAACTCGGTACACACATACCTTACCATAACGTTATGTGTCGTATTTAATATATAGATATTACACTTATACCGGGAATTAGGTGCCGCTAATGCATGCATTGTCAACGTTCACTAAACGACCCAGAAATTGTGCATGTTACAACACTTGTTGTGATTGACTTTATGACGCCACGTACGATTACGAAGACAAAATGGCTACATCAGCGACTGCAAGACGAGCACAGGTAATTAACAACGCATTAAAAAATACTATTAAATCATGTAATCATGACTTGACATTATTGATTCCCATATGTTCAATTTAAGGCAGAAAGTCGACTTTCTTCCGTCCGGAAATTAATTACAAATCTTTGTTAAAGTCCCACGTATTGAAATTAATGTAGTGCATGCCATGTACAACAATACAACAATTCTCATGCATTGTTTATCAATGACAATGTTGTACCTCAGCTCGGCTCAGTCAGCTCAGACAGAAGACGAAACAATTAAAACATCATTGAAAAATATTTAAGGTTAGTAAACATTATATGCTGAATCTCAATCATACAAATCCCTCCAAACTTTACAATGAAATTATTTAAATTATTTGGTCACTTCGTCTTCGTCTTTGTCTTGTCACTAATTAGTAATTCTAAACTTATCATGGTGATTCATGGACTATATTTAATTATTAATCTTCATCTATTTTTGGCTTATTTCATTTTTTTAAATTGAGTTTTGCGTTATGGTGCTTTTGGCAGTATTTGCGTAATCATTTCCAAATCAAAGCAAGTGTAGGGTCATTATTTTGACAATATAATTTACTTAGTTCTGTTCATCTACATTTATTATACTCATTCCCCATTTGTCACCATCACCCCATTTCATCCACCCCTACAAGACAAGGGGTTAACAGCATGCTGATGCTGCATTAACCCCTTACTCCATTGCCTTGAAAAAAGCCTGATAGTGATAGTCAGCTACTTCATTGTCCAAGTAAACACTGGGGAATTCCCCTGTCTACCTAGCCTTAAAACTAGATGTTTTTCACACTATTGATCAATTTGATGCTGTGTATGTCTGTATAAATTGCATAATTGCTTTGGCCTTTGTTCAACAAACAATTATAGCATGCCTTCATTGAATCATTGTGTTAATCTGTTCAAAGCTGGTTGTTAAGAATTCCTTAGAGTCACAAATTGACCTATATTCATTGTTATATACTTTGGAATGCGATACAAAAGCCACTTGTATTGACTATTGTCTTGTCCAGACACCTATTGAAATGCTGCACCCCTGCAAATAGTACAAGTCAGAGTACTTTGCAGAACCCATTGTCAGTTAGGTCATTCAGACACTGATCTCTGAAATAATCCCTTCAGCCTTTTGATAATACTGGCTGGCAGACAAGCCTAAACATGTAAACAACTGTTCTAAAACCTGTGGTTGAGGGCTGCACAGTCAGAAAGCTCAGGCTCAGATTGGAGCTTCAAGTCATAGATCAAATAATTTAAAAACTGGAATTTAAAGTGCTTCTAACATTGGAAAGCTCATGTAAGTTTTAAATTATATTCAATTCTAACCCCCTGTTATGTTAAGTTTGATTAATTGGTGAGATTTTAGCTAGAAATGATTTTATGATTTTTGCCAGTCTCACAAATTTGTTTACTGCAGCCTGCCTATGAGAGTGACCCTAGGGTGCATTTCATCTACATCTGGTTGCATCTATTCCTATTCTGTATTCAGTTGATCACTCAGTTAGTCCTGTCATCCATTCATGTCCACTGCTAACTGCTATATATATCTATTCTATTGTTTCCTATCTGGCATTCCTACCAATATACACTTATCAATTGTATGACGCACCTCATGACCCCCGGGAATAGTGCGTCATGGTTGGGACATTTACCATAACATTTTTGACGCAGGTACCATCAAGGCAACCCTTTGGTCCGTCACATCTTCACGGAAGGGATGCGTCATTGTCAGTCAGTTTACCCATCATGGTTCGTCAAAATCAAGAGATGGTGCATCACAAAAGTGATTGTATATACCGTAGTGCTGTAACTGACCTTGATGATCGGATCGTTTGATCGGATCGGCAAAATTTTATCGATCTTCGAAATCGGATCGATGATCGAAATCGGATGATCGGCTAAAAAAAAAAAAAAAAAAAAAAAAAAAAAAAAATTCGTTTTGGGAATATAAATTAATACCGAAGCAACATATATCCATATTAATAAGCCCAAGGTAATCTTGTACGGGTATGCTTTCATTTCAAACTGATTACCTCTCCTTTTACAAAATTACTCTCGCCGATTCTGAGCTTAGTCCCATGTGATTGTGAAAGGTTACGCCAAATTAATCACATGGGACTAGGCTCAAAATCGGCGAGAGTAATTTTGTAAAAGGAGAGTTAATCAGTTTTAAATGAAAGCATACCCATACAAGATTACCTTGGGCTTATTCATATGGATATATGTTGCTTTGGTATTCATTTATATTCCCAAAATATGTTTTTTGGGATCATTTTCCAAAGAAAAAAAAACAGATTTTTTTTTTTAGCCGATCCGATCTTCCGATTTTTTCTGCATGATCGGAAATTGGCAAAAACGGTCCGATCATGTATGATCGGATCGTAATCGGCATGCCGATCCGATGATCGGTTACAGCACTAATATACCGTCATTGTAGTTGAATGGTTCGTCAAAATTTTGACACCGGGGTGTGTCATGGTATACCGAAATCCGACTCACATCTATAGGACCAATGACGCACCATTCCCGGGGGTCATGAGGTGCGTCATACAATTGATAAGTGTATTAGCTCTTTAGTCTCTCTCTCTCTCTCTCTCTCTCTCTCTATCTGTCTTTCTCTAGACTCTACACATCCACTATTGTGTTTGGTCACCTTTCCTCATCGACAGCACATTATCAGTCTCATGCCACATCATCTCATCCCTTATTAGTTATTGGTTTTTTAGTGCTACATGCAGCTTCTGTGCCAGTTACATGACATTTCTGGGTTGTTTTTTTCTTCTTTCTATTGACAAACAGGTATTTGTAGGCGAACTGCCAGACGATTTCTTGCGCTTGCATGCAAGACCCTCGGAAACCCAGGCGCAAATCACCGCCGATGAGGAGGCAGCCCGGGCTCTGCAGTATGGGGCACAGAACCCCCAAGGCCAACAAGGCTTTGGGCAGTACATGGGCAGGCTCAGCATCACTCTTGCCCAGGTAAGGCACTCATCTACATTAGACACATTAACATACTTGTACTGTTGTGTGTACATAGCAGGCTGTGCGTAGACAATGCAGAGATGGCAGGTACCAGATGACTGCCAACACATGCCTTAGATGTGCACTGATGAGGAGGAAGCACCGTAAGGGGGACAGAGCGCCAGAGCCCCCAAGGCTGTGTACAGTACATCTAGACAGACTCAGCATCACACTTGCCCAGGTTAGGCACTCATAGTTACGGTTGTGTGTAGCAGGCTGTGCATGGACAATGCATAGGTGGCAGGTAACAGATAACCTGCCAACAGATGCAATGGTTATGTACACTTTCGTAGCTAGGATAAATAGTCATACATACCCAGGTACATGTATGATCATTTACTGTAGATGTGGTATAAAGGCAGGGCTTTACTGCCTTTACTCTAACCTAGAATTGGCATTCTCTTCTCAAACATGCCTAAAATATGGGCATACGTGACCAACAAAAATGCAATTGTAGATATAGAGTCCGTTTTGTTTTTATTATAGGCAAATATTATGGAGGAAAGAATGCCAACGTTGTTTTGCTAGTAGCCCGGTCAAGTTGGGCTAGTAAGAACATTACTGCTCAATGTTTGGTGGCTGTGTAAGGTGAACAATTAGCACTAAGTCCACTTTTATATTAATTTAATTATGACTTTGTTACATTCAAAACCAAAATTAATATTTGCTTAGGTTTTCTTCCAAGCATGACTACAGCATGACAAGAATAAGCAGGGGTGAGCAATTTGGGAGACCTCAAACAATGTAATTTTAATGTGTAAGCCTACATACTGTATGTAATTGTAATTTTTCAAAACATAAATTAAATAAGAAATGGTACATTTGTATTATGTATTCTTCCAGGCCAAACTAGCTAAGAACTACGGCATGACCAGAATGGATCCCTACTGTCGCGTCAGGGTCGGCCACGCTGTCTTTGAGACGCCGACCGATGTGAACGGGTCCAAGAACCCTCGCTGGAACAAGACCATCCAGTGCAATCTCTCCCAGGGCGTCGACTCTGTTCACATGGAGATCTTTGATGAGGCAAGTGACATTTGGGGTATTGTTTTTAACTGGATAATAAATGATGATGATTATAATTTTGTTTATGATCTTTGATGAGGCAAGTGACATTTGGGGTACCGTATTGTTTTTAACTGGATAATAAATGATGATGATTATAATTTTGTTTATGATAATAATGATATGGTCGATGAAGAAGATGATGATGACGATGATCATTATGATATGGTCGATGATGAAGATGATGATCATTATGATATGGTTGATGATGATGATGATGATGACGGTGATGGTGTTGATAATGTGTTTATTTTGATGGTGATGATGATAGTGATAGTTTTGCTGTTGATGATGGTGATGATGACGACGATGATGATTATGCTTTTGTTTATGATAATGATGATATGGTCGATGATGAAAATGATGATAAATGCTGATGATGCTCAATGATGATAATGATGATGATGATCTTGATCATGATGATGACAGTGATGGTGATGATTTTGTTTATGATGATGATGGTGATGGTGATGATAATGTGTTTATTTTGATGGTGATGATGATAGTTTTGCAGTGGATGATGATGGTGATGGTCATGATGATGATGATGATGATGATGATGATGATGATGATGATGATGATGATGATGATGATGGTGATCATGATGGTGATGATGATGATGATGATGATGTTGATGATAATTATGATGATGGAAAGAAGTAGAAATCAAGTAGGACATGACTAAAGAAATTGAAGAATGATGAAGAAAAAAGAATGAATTAAAAAAGAAAAAGGAAAATGCAAAAAAACCTTTTATCTGGTTTAGGGAATTGTGATACATTGTATTCATAATCCATGAGATAAAAGTGGTAGCTTTAATAACAGAAATGGAAATAAAAAGTACCTCTGAGACATTAACTTAGCAAATGCAATACATCAGTATATAATTTGTCTTGTTTTATCAATATGTTTGTTTTGATTTCAAATTCATACAGAAAGCATTCACAACGGACAACAAGATAGCGTGGGCGCTTATCACCATTCCTCCATCGGTCTTTCAAGGGGAGACAAAGGACGACTGGTTCCCGCTGACCGGCAAGCAGGGGGAGGATAAAGAGGGGATGGTCAACATCATCTTCACATACACGGTGAGATGTTTGTACTATATAGTTAAAGGGATCTAGTAACGTTGTCAAAATCCTTAAAGGGACTTGGTAACATTGTCCAAATCATCAAAATCCATTTGGAATTCTAGCGGTTCCCTCATACCTTGTTGTATTTGTATTAACAATAAAATCATAGGACAGGTTTCGGTTTTTCAAATTTCCCTTTCGTTAAAAAGATATTTACGATTGAAGTGTTCAGATGATAAATAATCCAACGGATCGCGAAAATCGTGTACAAAGTGAGTGCAATGAGTGTGTGAACATCACTTTGCATTTTTGCTCATTACTCGGCCATATAACGTCCATTTGACTTGAAATTTTCACACAATACCCTGTGGACATATCAGATAACAACAATATGTATTGTATCAACCATTCATCATTTTTGCACATGTCAACAAAGTTACTAGATCCCTTTAAAACTTATTTGGAACTCTAGGGGTTACCACATACCTCATTGTATCCGTATAGCAAATAGAAGCATTCATGTACAGCTCTCGGTTTTCAAAATTTCTCTTCCGTTATAAAGATATGTATGATTGAAGTGTTCATATTTATAATTATCTACTGGATAGTTATAACTGACTAGCCTAGTTCAAAATGGCGATCCGTAGTGTAACGGGGAAATGGGGACAAAGACAAGAGGGAATAACTTGATAATAGGCTGTAACACTAAACCAGTTATCAAAAGTCACCTTTTTTTTTCACCGAATGAAACCAGTAGCAAAAAGGCATACCGAAGACACCAACATTTTTCAGTGATTTTGTAATACTGATTAATCAAAATAAAAAAAACTGAACAAAATTTACCGTCTTTCACCACCAGTGTTTCGATAATCCTATTTCAGAATGAAATTTACTATTTAGGAGGCTGTAATATGACTAGGGAGACTACTAACATGACTGATGAGCCCTGATAAATATGGCCTGGAAAATGCACTAATATCCATCATGCAATAGTATCATTATATTTTTTTTCTATTGATACAGCAAGTTCCAGTGATGCAGATGATGTACCAGCCGCCGCCACCGCCTCAGCAGGTCATGTATGGTGCACAGGTACCGGTAGTGATGCCTGGTGGCTACGTCTACACACCCGTTGCTGCTCCAGTGGCCGGTGAGCTCATTTATTCAATAACATTTAATGATCTCATTTCATTTAACCATCCATCAATACCTATGGCTATCTATCTATCTATTCATCCTTTCATCCATCCATTTATCCATGAGTCTGTATAATTATTCATCCATTCATCTCTCTATCTATCCAATAGTCCATTAAAAAAATGTATTTATCCATCCATCCATCCATCCATACATCCATCCATCCATTCACCAGCCCCCACCACCTCAACAGGTCATGTATGGTGCACAGGCACCGGTAGAGATGCCTGGTGGCTACGTCTACACACCCGTGGCCGGCGAGTTGTTCATTTAATAAATTGTAAACATGAATGAATTTCATCCATCCATCCATTCATTAAATTATTCCTCTATCCTTCCAATCATCCATTCATTCGTTCCTATCCAAATCCATCCATTCACCCGTTTATCTACATAATAACATTGATATACTAGTAGTGACTGGTTGTTATTTCTTCACACCTGTTGCTGCTCCAGTGGCCGGTGAGTAGCCCACATCCATCCATCCATTTATCAATTTGTACATCCATTAGGGTCCAGAATCGGCAGCGTGATTGACATGAGATTGACAATTCATTGGCTTACGTCATCTACAGAATTTAGTTCATTAGTCCGTTCTTTAGATGACGACACATTTTGCCGATTTAAAAGGGGCGTTCCCAGGACAATTAGATATTTACTAATTACCCCAAAATTGAATGGTTTCATGGGAAATGACTGCCAAATTCTTTTTCTTGAGGAAAAATTATGTATAGAGAGCCTAATTGTGAAAATTAGTCCATCTAGATGCTGTAGTTCCTTCAAGTGTGGCACCATTGATTTCAAGAATGTATTCATTGGTCAAAACTTGCAAAAAGTGGGTTTCGGACCTGTCCTCTTTAACAACAAAGATCTCAGCAACGCGTGGCACTGCTGATTCAGAAAAGGTATCAAATGAAAGCTGAATAGTTACTCTTTATATCTATATCACTTTTATGGTATGAAAATATATCATTTTGAAATAATTGACCTTTGAACTTGGAGTACCTTTTTTTTAATACGCTCTGTAGATGTGTTTTGCTTTGTTTTTACATTCATGTATTTCAACCTTTGAATATGGATGATAAATTTAATCAAATATGATCGATTTATTTGTATTTATTATTTTATTTTTTTCCTGCAGCATACCCACCTCAGCAGCAGCATCACCACCCGACACAAGCTCCCCAACAGCAGCACCCCCAACCCCCAGCCCAGATCACGCAGGCTGACTTGCAGGCGTTGCAGGAGATGTTCCCCGAGGCCGATTCGGAGGTGATCCGGTCGGTCCTGGAGGCGAACCGTGGCAACAAGGACGCGACCGTCGACGCGCTGCTCCAGATGACGTGAGGGGCGTCGGGATTATTATCAGTCATGCTATTTTATTGTTGATTAATTGTGAACTTTATTATATTATGTGATTAATGCAACATATATATTATTATTATTATTATTGAATCATGCTGTTTTTATCGATTACTTCGTCCTGTATACTCATCAGAAGCACAACTTTAGTCTTTGCTTAAAAGACAGAAGTGACCAGTAACTGTTAAATCTATGTCCCAGTTGTGACTGGACCTTTGTCTACAATACCAATGCAAACCAAACCTAAAGGCATATCTAGAGACCGAACTGTTTCTTGACATTCCTGTCATACATGTGGTGTTTGGGGGTGGGGAGCACACCACATTGTAATTGACAGCACACTCTGTTCAATGTCCTTTAAAGGTACACTTGAGTATTGGTACTTCCCAAAACAAAATTGTATGGGTTTTGGTTGGTTTTAATTCCATTTGAAAGTTAATTGTAAAATTTGATTTATATATCGTCTAGCCAGACAATATCTTGACTCCAAAGAAAATACATAAAATGCTAAATATACTTCTTTTTAAAAAATTCAAAGAGGTTTTTAAACGGCTGTTGATGATATCTCTATTTAAACATTGCACAATTTTGTATGAAAAATGGTTGAAACTAATGAGTTTTTAGAGAGCGCCCTCTTGGGTTTTAACGGCTATTTTTGAATGATCACAGGCTTTTTACTTATTCATTTGTAACTGTGAATACCTTTCAAGCATTGTGAAGTTATAACTATTAGTTTGTAATTTAAGGGTGCAGGTTTTGGTTAATAAAATTCAGTTTGACCAAAACTCAACTATCTCTTTAATAGAAATAATATTGGTGGCTACTTAAATAGCGCACGTTCCGTCTTTCAATGCTCGCGGGGCATCACTATTATTACCCAGTCATCGGATACATACTGCACTCAATCCAGCACACATATCCTTCCGGGTACCCATTTATACACCTGGGTCGAGAGAAGCAAATGTGGATAAATTTTCTTGCTGAAGGTGCTGAAGGAAAATCGCGATGGGCATACCTTGGGTTCGAACTCGGGGCCTCATGATTGGAAGGCACGCGCTCTACCAATCTCGCCACACCACGTCCATCGTCTAGTCCTGTGTTTTGATTGGTTTTGTCACGTTATGGTAGGGGTAACACGTCATGTCCCTGATACGTTATGCTACTGATATACCACATATCTAAATGGAATCCATTTACAATGGAATGGACAATGATTAGCTTATGGTCACCAATTTTGGTTTATTATTGGGGGTCGGCCAGTTTATTTGATCCAAGATACAAAACTCACATGATGGCCAAATATAACCTCATTTAGATATAATATGTGATCAATCATAGATTCATCGGCGCAAATGATTGGCAGTACTTGCTCAATGTTTTATTGTGCTTCATCTACATATATATATAACATGTACATTATATATCCAATGTATAGCCTCTTATAGGTGCACCTGTAAAGTGTCTAACTCCACAAAAATTAATTTGAGCTTCCACATTTCTCTTCTACTGTGTTGTTTGGCTTATGGTAAGAGAAGAATAAAATAGGGTTAGATTTTTTCAAATGCCCCTTTAGTATGACGATATCTATCATTGATAATCATTCAGCTCAAGAGCATTAGCTCAACGGTCATAAACGTCATACAGTAATTTGTTTTAAAAGCTGACGCAAATTTTCGCTTTTTAAACCAGGAAAGCAGTGTTCTTTTTCAATGAAACTTTCACACATCATTCAGACATATCTTACAATGATTTTGGTATAGGATTGAAGTCTCAAATGTCATTTTGGGCAATATCTGACACATACAGGTGCACCTTTAATCAATATTGCGCTCTAAATCCCTCTCGCGTGCCAACTGTTGGATGAGTCAATCACGCATATATATGTATTTTGTATTCATGTGGAATTGTATGCCCAGTAAACAATGACAAATAATGACTTTCACCTTTCCTTACCAATAATCTATGGCTGTAACAGAAACACTGTGACTTACTTTGTTGGTACATGTACCTACATTATATAATGAAACCATTAAAGGAATGGTTCGGATGATTTCAAAATAAATGTACCAGAATCTAAAAAAATTACTCATTGGTAATATATTTTTATTTTAAAAAATCAGGATGATTTATACTCTATTGTTTTGTGTCTGCAATTTTTGATATTCATTGTCTATTTTCTGTACGCTTGCGATTTTTATCGCAGCAAAGTGAGGCAGCAAAGTGAGGCATCGACGTCACGAAAATTGCATGCTGGGATAGATCCCACTGGCGGCAGATTCGAACTGTTACCTTATTTAGTCCAAAAGGGATTGTGAATGATCAAGTTGGTCTTTTTTCGTCGGGACAAAGGCAGTATGTTGAAATATTATTGTTTCTTTGATTAGTAAATGCTGAAAATCGTCCGAACCCCTCCTTTAATCCTTTGTAGTACTTAATGTATACATTTTAAATCCAGTAATCATTTCCTTTGCTTGTGATGTCACAATAAAGATTTTATATCATGATGTACAGTGCAAAAAATAATAGACTATTAAATTGTTATTTACCAAGATAAATGCTTGAATTTAATTTTCATTATCATTAGTAGTGTTGTTTCTGTTGGTGCGTACATGGAATTTGAATTGTTCGCAATAAAATGTCACGTTAACGTGAGCTAACAAAAAAGAGGCGGAGCTTATTTGTTTGCAATCGACATCACATTTTTAAATAGTGCAGCCAAACAATTATATCCAGGTTTAAACAAATATAATGACAGCCTCCATGCTTAGTGTAGGTGATGAATGGAAAATGTTGGAAATACTGTATGCATTATTTTTGTTTTAATGTGTAATGTAGCAGTCGCACCGCAAAACCGAACCCAAACCGACACCAGACCGAACAATTCGAGGTGCTGTCGGTGTGGTATCGGAATTCGTCAGTCTCTTTTGGTATGACTGCTAACCCCAGTTCGGTGTGGCAGTGTGACTGCTACTGTACATTAGAGAACATAATCAAAAGTAAATTGAAGGTGAATCGTGTTTACCAATCACTGTAAACAATGTTTGCATTCCATTTATTCAACCATAAGTTATCAATCACCAAAAGTACATGTACAATTGAAATTGGTCTTGCAATAAATGCATAAATGCGTACAATAATAAATGTATTACACATCATATAACATACACAATGTGCTTCTAGGATTAAAGGTCATACAAACATGTACATTGAATATACACCAAGTGAAACACGATACAGAAATAATAATAATAATAGATAATAGTCGTTTCTTATATGGCGCAATCTTACAATTAAGTCTCAGTGCGCATAAATGAAAGAGAGAGAGAAATAGAAGCGTATTTAAGCAAAGATAAAATAGTAAAAACTTACAATTCATTAACAAACAAAAAAGCCTTTAAATTGGCTCGAAATTGATGCTCTGTATCAGATTGTCTAATATGGTAAGGAAGTTTGTTCCAGAGCATAGGTGCAGCAAACTGGAAAGACCGCTGACCGTATGTCTTAGTTTTAACAGAATACTGAACTAAAAGATTCTTTGAACTTGATCGAAGGACTCTAGACGATTTATACAAACTAATAAGTTCTTGAATATAATCAGGTGAATTTCCATGTATACATTTGAACGTAATGACTAAAATCTTAAACATAATTCGTTTATTTACAGGTAACCAATGTAAATTATACAAAACTGGACTTATGGATTCACATCTTTTAGTACGTGTTATCAAGCGAGCAGCAGAATTTTGTATGTGTTGTACTTTACTTAATAACACCTCAGGTAGACCAAATAAAATACTATTACAATTATCAATATGACTTAAAACAAAAGCATGGACAAGTCTTTCAGTGGTGCTTTTATCCAAATACTGTCTAATCTTTCCAAGCTTATACAAACCAAATGATGCTTTTTTACAAATATTTTTTACATGATTTACTAATGACAAATTCTCATCAAATAAAACACCCAAGTTTCTAACACACTTTGCGGGTTGCAGTGAACTCTGATTAAACACAACAGGTGGTATTATATTCTTTTGTCTAAATCGAGATGACATATGAAGGAATTCAGTTTTCTCTGCATTCAGCCTTAACAAATTACTTGATGACCACAATTTGATATCCACTAAACATGACTCTAATTGAGGAATAATTAATGGTAGGTCTGAATGTTTAAGTGTATAAAGCTGGGTATCATCAGCATAAACTACATAACCAAAACCATAACTCTGCAAAATGTTCTCCAAGGGGGATGAATACAAAGTAAACAGTATTGGACCCATCACAGATCCTTGTGGGACTCCCTGGTTTATAATACGTTGGCTTGAAACCTCATCTTTGATTACTACATGTTGATATCTATTTGTAAGATAAGTATGTAGCCAATTTAATAGAACATAAAATTAATGATAATAACATTCTGTACATGTATTTAGTTATATGTGACCAGCTATAGCAAAACCCGGCACTAGTCAGTAAAAATCAAAATGTAGATTTTCATATCATTAGATAGGCCTCATCACAAGCTTTGATTTGATGCTTTGTTCTAACTAGTTGGTCAATAACTGGCGAAGATATGATTGTTTCAATTTTACAATCAAAGGTTTTTTACACATATTGTGTGAACTTAAAATGCCCATTTCTTCAAAACATAAATTACCGACAAGTGCCGGGTTTTGCTATAGCTTGTCACATATAACATAATGACATTAACCCTAATCCCACTGGGTTATTTTGGTCACTGGGGGGGGGGGGGGGGGCTGTTTTGGCCCCCCCCTCAAATCTCGGCAACGAATGGACCGATCGACTTGAAAATTGGCACACACGTAAAACAAGTCAAGTAGAATAAGAATATGAAGAGAAAAAAAAATTGGACCATTATTTTTTTTTTTATAATTAATTAAAATTTTGAATATGCAAATTTTTAACGAATTTGGAAAAAAATTGGGATTTTCATCTAAAATCAAAAGAAATTACAGGATTTCTTCAGGTTTTCTGTAAAAATACTTTCAAATGATGTTATTCATCATATCCATGTTTTTTATGGTGATAAAATATATCACTAATTTGCATAAATATGCAAATTAGTATTCCCGGATTTATCCACATTGTTTTCATTCTATGTATTTTATTGTTTTTTTGTTTTTTTTTGTTTTTTTTTAAAGAAGAATTTATCTCTGAAGTGTATGAATTCAAACTAACAAAGAAATAATACAAATTATAATTCAAAGTAACAATTATAACAGATTTGGAGTTTGCATGGCATCGGATATAGGAATTACATAGAAACCTGTACAAAAATTACATTTTTTTGTGACGGACGAGCAATTATCGACCTCTAAAATCAGTTCTACAGGTCCGACCGGGGTGAATTATATATCAAAACATGCGGGAGACTTGAGAGAAAATAGTCATGAAGTTTGAACGTGAAATTCCAAACGCTCTAGATGCACGTCGAAAAAAACGACAGGGAGGGGCCAAAAAGGCCCCCCCCCCCCCCCCCCCAGTGGGATTAGGGTTAATATTCAAAATATTCTTAATTGTACATGTACATGTACATGCACATTTTACCAAAAATATAATCACACACGAATACAGTACAAGGTGAAAGTGGCCACTTTCCTGAAAACAAATATATACAATTAACCCTTTAAAGGGATCTAGTAACTTTGTTGACAAGCGCAAAAAGTGATGAGTGATTAATAAAATGGGTATAATTGGTGTGATCTGATATGTCCACCAAGTAATGTGTGAAAATTTCACATTAATTGTATGTTTTTTGGCCGAGAAATTAGCGAAAAAGCAAAGTGATATTCACTAACTCATTGCACTTACAGTACATGTACTTTGTACACGGCTTAAATTATCCCGTAGACAGTTTAACATCTGAACATTTCAATTGTAAATATCTTTTGAACGAAATAGAAATTTGAAGAAAAAAAAAACCTGTCCCGTGCTTTTATTGTTAATATGAATATGACAAGGTATGAGAGAACCACTAGAGTACCAAGTAAATTTTGAGGATTTGGACAATGTTACTAAATCTATTTAATTAATCTTCAAATGTTGTAGACAGTTTTATCCCTTTCAGGACTGGTCCCAAACTTGGGCCTGGGTCTATGAAGAATACAAGTTATAACAAAATCAATCGGTCCTGAACAGGTTAATTTTGTATAACACACACTTAAAAATTACATATGTTGGTTGGTTGGTCGGTTATTTGGTTTCTATAGACTTCATCAATCAATAATGATTATTCACATCTGAGGTCAGCCCATCATCTCCATCGATGGACAATGAAAGAACCTTGCACCTGACCGTGGGAATCCAGACCAGACAGTGCATCATCTGGCAAATGACTGCCCTCTTATGATGGGTGCGTCGTTTGGAGCACACCTCCAAGTCTATAGTGAAAGGGTGCGTCGTTTGGAGCATACCTCCAGGTCGATAGTGAAAACTCTGCATGATACATTTACTAAATGAACCGCTACTCACCATGTATTATGGCAAAAGAAAAGAAGAGTCATAAGAGAGGATTCAAACATATTATGATAACAAGTGTTGAAGTCCACAGTGTGACCAGCAGGCCACATACACTGCTGATGGTCAGTGTGGTCTCATTGTAACTATAACCCTCAAACTCACCCAAACCCTAATCCTAGTGACGTTGCGTGACGTCATGATATTCATATTCATTATCGACCTGGAGCAGAGGTAGACGTGGAGCAGAGGTAGACGTAGACCTGGATGTGTGCTCCATACGACGCACCCTCTTACAATGTTTCCCTAAAGGTTTTAAGGGGATTCATTCATCAAACAGTTGCTTAGACCAGGGCCCTGTTTCAAAAAAACGTTGTAAATGTCCAATTATTGCAACTAGTACGTCATCAGCCAATCGGCAAGGAGTATTACAGCTGTTCCTATAATAATGGTAGCTACAATAATTGGACACAACCATTGCAAACGTTATATGAAATGGGGCCCTGGCAATTTAACTTGGACCTAAATTGGCATCAAAGATAGAGCGTATATGTCATACGAAACAAACAAACATTTTATTAATACATCTGAGACAGCCCTTTGATGCAGCCAATTTATAAGATGAGCAGAGCTCTTACCACTATACCAGAACTCTTCAAAGGTTAATAACAATGCTAGTTTAAATTCATATAGTGCCTGATATATGAGCAAGTATCATCTCTAAAGCACTTTTCACTATAATTACTCCGGTCATATAGGATACATTGCCAGCCCACACACATTGTGTGAACCATCTCCACTCCCTGGGGAGCATTCCTTCTAAGTGGTTCATGGGCATTGGAAAGATCATTCACATAAAAGCTTTAATTCACACAAATGCTAATAAGATTGTGTGTATACTACATCAACTTAAAACTATAAAATAAAATGTATGTATATTGCACCTTCCCATCAAAATCCACATAGGATACACCACACATAATATAAAACTGATTATATATATGATCGTCTTCGACGACCAATTAATTTCGACATTTTTGTATGAGATTGTCCCTGAATAATAATGCAAAATATTGTCAAGTAAAAAAAACAAAGAAATACATAAGAAATTATTAAAAAACGATAGAAAACATAAGAACTTGGCTCTTCCAAATTCTTTTGTCGTATTATCATTCCAAATGCTCTAAAGAATATATGTAGTGAAAACCAATGTTTAATTATGAAGAATATATGATTTATGGATAAAAATATGAATTTCATGACCTTATTTGCATAAATTACCATAAATTTGCAAATTAATGAATTTTTCAAAAAATTAAAATCACCATTATATTCTATACACTTCACTTTATCATGCGTGCAAATTTTCACGGCGATCGGCCGCTTTGCGGCCGAGTTCTTAAGGGGGGCCATAATGCTCCCCCCCCCCTCCCCGGTTGTAGAAAGACCTTGAATAGCCCGGCCTTTTTAGGGTTAAAGTGATCCAGGTAAAGTGTCAGATATTGCACAAAATGACATTTGAGACTTCAATCCTATATCAATATCATTGTAAAATACAATTGAAAGATTTGTGACAGTTTGAAGGAACACGAACACTGTTCACCTAGTGAAAAAAACGAATATTGAGTTCATATTTTATCACCGAATACTGATGGCTTGTCGTAGAATTGCAACAGTTATAACTGGCAGCCTATGACGATATATCCGCACCCGTGTATGTTTACATATGCGGTATACAAAATTCCTGGAATTCGCGCACGTGTTGGATCAAAGTTCTCTAGGTCGGGAATGTTTCGCACGCTCGGACGTAATCAGCTGAAACAAGTGTACTTTCTTTGAAAAGCGTTGATTAACGCTTTAGAAATAATGATTTTCAATGATAATTATCTTCATACTAAAGGGACATTTGAAAAAATCTAACCCTATTTTATTCTTCTCTTACCATAAGCTAAACAACACGGCAGAAGAGAAACGAGGAAGCTCCAATTATTTTTCGTGGAGTTAGACACTTTACCTGGATCACTTTAAGCCTAACATAATATTTATATTGTCAAAAAAAGTTAGATATATACCATGTACATGTACACTGTTTTGTTCAAGCAGACATATTTTCAAAATGTGTAATACTTCTTACAAAGTATGACTACATAAAGCCTAACATAATTATATTGTCAACAAATATGCCTGATTAGATAATATATAACAATACAGTACATAATTATTATAAAAATGTGTTGCACTTTTTACAAAGTAATTATATTTAATATGCCAACACAACCATGCCACTATATTGTTGAGAAAAATAAGGGCAACAAGTTTAATTGTATATACAGTTACACTGTACAAGCTATATAGATATATTTTATGCATAATAGACCACTTCTGTAATGTATGCAAATAATATGCGTATGACATAAGGCAAGCTTAACAATAGTAACTAGGTTGAAAAAAGTAAGTTGATTGTGTGAAAATAACATTTTCCTAATAGTAACTAGGTCCGGCAAGCTACGTTTGCCGGAGCTTGCCGGACCTAGTTACTATTGTTAAGCTTGCCAACGGGGAGTCTGACTTCATACGCATATTATTTGCATACATTACAGAAGCGGTCTATTGTTTCAATACTTTTGATACAATATTTACATGTATACCATACCAACGTAATCATGCCAACATTATCATATTGTTTGTAAATATTATAAGCACAATTATACTAATAGTAATAATGAGTCATTTTTAAAAAGCGCCTAACACCCTTTTGATACAACATTTGAAGGCTTAGTTCCAAAAGGGGCTAAATCCACTCTCCATAAAAATTGAGTTAGCGATATCATTACATTAATAAGCTAATGTACATAACTATCTAGAATCCAAATTTTAGGACAAATTACACAATCAAATTCAAAATATGGGACGATCCATATTTATATTCCCATAGGCATGTGTACAAAGTTTGACAAAGAAACCTGCTTTACTCCAAAGTTGAAAAAGTGGATCTACCCCCTTTTTGAAATAAGCTCTTCATTTATATCATGCAAACATTATCATGTTGATGTAACTATTATAAAGCACAATTACATCAATAATGAGGAAGTTGTATAAAGCGCATACCACATTTGCCTATATAGATGCACAGTGATTTTATACATTTGCTTGTACATGATTGTATATGCACAGAACTGACATAAATGAAGCGACACGCTTTCAATGCATTTGAGCCTGGAATGCATAATTGACACACATTACAAATAAATATGATGATAATATCTTCAATAATCAAGCTACTGGTCGAAATATGTTCAATGCTTGGGTATAAATCGGATATAATTATGAAACAGCATTAACTTGTGCAAACTGACAACCACAATTTACAAATCAACGATAATTCCTGATGAAACACAATACAGTATTAAAAGAGTTAAACAAAATCGCATCACTGACTTGTGCAAACCGGCCAATAAAAAAAGTGAATCAACAATAATGCCCAATCAACAACAAAAAATAAAGATTTAAACAACATCACATTACCTATATGTACATGTAATTTTAAATTACTTGAGATACTAAAATCATTTTACACAACAATGACACAAAATTGGGTCTGGTTACCATGCACTGATCCCAAAGGTTCAGCAGAACATTATCGTTTTAGTAAAAGTAAGGGTTAGGGTTAGTTTTGGTTATGATTGGTTTATGAAACAAAGATCAGTAGAGCAATTGTCACCAGGGCCTTGTTTCATAAAACTTGTCCAATTGTTGTAAGTGTCCAATCGTTGTAGCTACTATGGCAACAGCCAATCAGCATCAAGCATTAGAGATGTTGCAATGGTAATTACAATAATTGGACACTTACAACAATTGGAAAAGTTTTATGAAATGGGACCCTGAGCAAATTGTATACTTTCCTGCCTACATTCCACAGAAATGTTTAATGCTGAAAAGGTGAGTACCTGATTATGTCCATTTGTGAAATGAAATCATAGGAATAATATAAGTACATTGTATATATTGTATCAATTAGGAATGATTACTGGCTTTGAAAAAATAACAAGTACAAACTGTCATGTACATGTACACATACACTGTAGATCTACATGTAATTAAAGTAACTATGAAATACATTCTGAAAAATACCTTGTTTAAACAATGTAAACGCAAACAGCAACAACAACGAAAAATAAAACATCTGGAGATACGTCATCTGATGGTGGAACTAATTTGCGAATAAAAAAAAAGGCTGCTTTTAATGGTTAGAAAAATATTTTGCAAATAAAGTGTTGTCACATTTCTTAAAATAATTCAGCACTGGTCTTGAAAAATATTCCGGCTGGAGTGTATGGACGATGGATGCATTTCATACCATTGAAATCAAATCGTCTTGAATGGGTTAAAAGTAGTTCCCAGTTTTTACATCACATGCACAGTGCCATCTTGGTAACCCCTTGCGCAGGGTGTAAAATACACACTGGCTCATCAGTGTTGGGCAGTGCGTACAAACTAGGGCTCCTAATTAATCACACTGGCTCATCAGTGTTGGGCAGTGCGCACAAACTAGAGCTCCTAATTAATACACACTGGCTCATCAGTGTTGGGTAGTGCGCACAAACTAATTCCTAATTAATACACACTGGCTCATCAGTGTTGGGCAGTGCGTACAAACTAGGGCTCCTAATTAATCACACTGGCTCATCAGTGTTGGGCAGTGCGTACAAACTAGGGCTCCTAATTAATACACACTGGCTCATCAGTGTTGGGCAGTGCACACAAACTAGAGCTCCTAATTAATCCCCTGGCATACATGAACCTACATGTATGTGCAAAGTCTATGGCCATTTCAGAATCACAAAGGGACTGGGATAAAATGGTGCAGCGCCCTCTACATCCCCATGCATGACAATCTTTGACTTTGCTATCCCACAATTCCATCCTACTACAATCCCAGAATGCCCTCGCATTCAAAGTTTGCGCGGCAGGTTCCGCCGCCCGCCATTTTTTCGGGCAGCCAAACAAACTCGCGGACTTCCTTCTGAGTCGAAGGGGCGCAGTGAACGATTCCTGGAAGAAAAAAACAAAGATTACAAAATAAAAATTATAGTGACAAAACAAAATATGCATTTCATCTTGTTTCATTTGAAAAGTAAGGAAACAGACCAGAAATATACTTATATATAATTGAAAAAGAGCAAAGAAAATGGGCTTTGCCCAGGATTCGAACCAGAGACAAGTATCATATGAAATTCAGGCCTTTGCTCTGCCGGGAAACTATTCCTGAAAAAAAAACAAAAAACATTTGTATTTGTAGTACATGTATATCTACTCTCCCCTCTCTCTCCTTAAACTCTCATACATGAATGTACCAGGGGCGTTCAATTAGTTCATAGTGTGACCTCTAAGGAGCTGGAATTTGGGTAACCTAATGTCGTGTATGCAATGTTGCATTCTTCACATGGTAACTGGTGCGAAGCCAGGTCAGTTGTATTCCGTCTTTGTTCTAGACTGGCCGCCCTTGTAGCAGCGTTCATTAAAAATCACTTGGAAATTGAAGCAAAGCAAGTTGATGAGAGGCATGAGCTGCTCCGGGACAATTTGCCTGCTCACAAGACCGGGGTGACCCTGCAAAAGCCATTGACTGCAGGATGGGGTTGTAGCTGCTTCCCTCCAGATTCCCTGAACCTGGCATCGTTAGATCTTTCCCCACAGACGAAGAGACAATCCCAAGTTTGTACTTTTCAGGAGGATAATGAGAAAAAGATGACAATATGCAGGTTTCTGAGGGGTTTTCAAGAGACTTCTTCAAGGAGGTCCGGGGGGAGGGGGGTGTTTCACAAAGATCCTAAGTTGAACTACTATTCCTGATGAAGTTATATATATTAATTTGCAGCTAATCTAATTCCCCCTCTCTCCTCCTCTCCTTCCCTACATGTATCTCTCTCTTTTAACTCTCATGTGCAGCTCTCTTAACCTATCTCCCTTTCTCAGCCCACCTCTCCCAATCTCTCTCTTCCACACTCTCTCAAGCTCTAACCCGAATTTTGCAACTTGTTTATAGAACTGGGTCAACTTGATCCTTGAAATTGAATGTGGCACTTGGACGGTTAATATATTTCTCCCTCTAAGACTACCCCTCTCCTTAAGGCCGGGCGCAGACAGAGCCAACTCGACCCGATCCAACTGGTTTTCAGCCTGATTAACTCAGTGTGTGCTGCCTCAGGACTCCGGTTTTTCCAGTCAAGTGCCAGTCGGAGGTTATTCAAAGCCGATTCGACATGTTGGATCGGCTCCGACTGAGCGAAACTGACTCTAGCCTGACTGAAAACCAGTCGGATCGGGTCGAGTCGGCTCTGTCTGCGCCGGGCTTAACTCTCATGTGTAGCTCTCTTTACCCGTTCCCAACGAGTTTATGAAATCCCCATAGACTTGGTACACAACCCACTTGGTTCCCGTGGTTCATGATAAACTTTACTCTAATTCTCCCTCTCTCCTCTCCTCCCCTCTCTCTCCTTTAACTCTCATGTGCAGCTCTATTAACCTATCTCCCTTTCTCAGCCCCCCTCTCCAACTCTCTCCCTTTCTCAGCCCCCCTCTCCAACTCTCTCCCTTTCTCAGCCCCCCTCTCCCAACTCTCTCCCTTTCTCAGCCCCCCTCTCCAACTCTCTCCCTTTCTCAGCCCCCCTCTCCCAACTCTCTCCCTTTCTCAGCCCCCTCTCCAACTCTCTCCCTTTCGACAGCCCCCCTCTCCAACTCTCTCCCTTTCTCAGACCCCCTCTCCAACTCTCTCCCTTTCTCAGCCCCCCTCTCCAACTCTCTCCCTTTCTCAGCCCCCCTCTCCAACTCTCTCCCTTTCTCAGCCCCCCTCTCCAACTCTCTCCCTTTCTCAGCCCCCCTCTCCAACTCTCTCCCTTTCTCAGCCCCCTCTCCAACTCTCTCCCTATGTCAGCCCCCCTCTCCAACTCTCTCCCTTTCTCAGCCCCCCTCTCCAACTCTCTCCCTTTCTCAGCCCCCCTCTCCAACTCTCTCCCTTTCTCAGCCCCCCTCTCCAACTCTCTCCCTTTCTCAGCCCCCCTCTCCAACTCTCTCCCCCTCTCTTACCCGTATCCCGCAACTTGTTGATGACCAGCTCCATCTGCTCCTGATTGGCTGCGGACGCGGTGTGGTGCTCGACGATCGGCAGTGGGTAGTCCTTACCCACAATGCAATTTGCCCGCTCCTGGACAGCGGGAGGAGCCTTCCACGGCTCAAAGAGGTAGCGGATCGGCATGTCCTTCAGGATCGGAACGTACCGCCTGGGATACAGGAACAAAATGTTTGAAATATTAATTTACAATTATGGTAAATGATGATGGTGATAACTCAACGATGATGACAAGATAACAGTGATAAAGATAGATGATGACATTCATTATGCTGATGTTGATGATAACGATGACAAGATAACAATGCTTATGAGATGATGATGATGATGATGATGATGATGATGATGATGATGATGACAAAAGACAACGATGACAACTACGACGACGCCGACGATGATGTTCACGTGATCAATGATCATCATCATCATTGTGGTCATGATGATAATGAAGAAGATTATTACGAATGCTTGAAAAAGGTAGCACATTGATGTTTAAGCTTGATTTTTACTATCCCCTCTCAAACTTGCATAATTCAAATTTGTGACAGCAATTCAATTAATGTATAAATTATTGTTTATTTAATTATTAAAGAAAATTGAAGAAATACTACATTGTTATTGATATGATTATTATCATTTAACCCGTTCACTACGAGATTCTGAAATCTACATAGACTTTGTACACAACCCACCCGGTTCCCGTAGTCATGAAATACCTGATATATTCTCCGGTAGGGTCCATCCTGCGGCCGTAGCGCACCGGACAGAAACAGTTTGGACACTGCAGGAACTTCTCAAAGGCAGAGCTGGAAATCCACATCCAATTCCCGGCACAAATACTCCAATCAGCGTCAAGGAGGTACTTGTCAAATACCTTTAGAGAAACATTAAATCAATTAACCAATTCATTTTAACTGATACATTGATCAGTGGTCAATCAAGAAGTATCTTAATAACTAGCTGTAATCCTCACTGACTAAGTCAATCAATCAATCAATTATTCAATCTACACATATTGTACATCACTTAAATAATACATCAATCAATACATCATTCAATCAATTAATCAATTGATCAATTAATGAATCCACTGAAGGACAAATGAACGCACCAACCAACCAACAAACGAACCAACCAATCAATCAATCAATCAACTGATAAATCAATCAATCAATCAATCAATCAATCAATCAATCAATCAAACAGACAGACAGACAGACAGACAGACAGACAGACAGTCAGTCAGTCAGTCAGTCAGTCAGTCAGTCAGTCAGTCAGTCAGTCAGTCAGTCAGTCAGTCAGTCAGTCAGTCAGTCAGTCAGTCAGTCAGTCAGTCAGTCAGTCAGTCCGTCCGTCAATCAATCAATCAATCAGTACCTTGAGTCCCTCCTCCCAGCTGATCCACAGGTCTCCTCTTGTCAGGAAACAGGCGGTTGCATGGCGTCCAACTTGGTGAATCCAGCCCTCACGCTTTAGCTGGATCATGCACGCATCAATCCAAGGATACCCAGTCCGGCCCTTCATTTGTGAAAGATAATATTAATGAAAAATAAAGAAATTTGCCAATAAGCAAAGAGTGACATCTAAAAGAAACACACAGGACCCTACAAATTTAACACATGAACATTTTGACTAAATAAACTTGGTTGCATGTCATCCAACTTGGGGGAACCAACCTTCATGTTTTAGTTGCGTCACGCAGGCATCGATCCCCCCGCCTCTGTATCAATGAAAGATACTACTTAGAGAAATCGGCCAATAAATAAAGTGTGTCACCTCCCCCCAAAAAAATTTAAAAATAAATAATAATAATAATAATAATTAAAAAAAATAAAATATTTAAATAAACAAGAAAAAGGCCCCTCAAAATCCTGTTAATATGTATTAATAATGAACTCGGTACTCTTGTGTCAATTTGAGCACTTCAGTATCATTAGGCACACATCTGTGCAATAACAAATCTGGGCTTGATGTTGTTGTGTTTTTTTTTAACCTCGGCCCAGACTTTAAGCCATTTGTTGTCTTTACTCCAGTCGATGTTTAAAAGCAAATCGAGTTGCTTCTAATAACATTGTTATATTGGTTTGGTTGTATCAGAGCTTTCTATAAAGAAGTTCTACATAACCAAACATCTATTCAATAATAAATCTGAGTTTGATTTCTACCTCTGTCCAGGCTTCCAGCCCCTTGTCGTCCTTCCGCCAGTCGATGTTCAGACATATCGGGTTAGCTTCCATCTTATTGAAGTGGATGTTTCCCACAGACATGGTGTAGAAATACTCCCTCCAAATTAACTGGGCGGTCAGGTGGGACGGAGAACCTTGATTGGTCAGCTAAATATGGGGGAAAAGGGCAAAGGAAACATAATTAGATTGTTATCTACCGCAGCAAACAGACATTGAGAAATATCTCAGATGGACATAGATAAACATAATTAGATTGTTATCTACCGCAGCAAAGAGACATTGAGAAATATCTCAGATGGACATAGATCATGATTCCATGGTTGGGTAGAAAGGCTGCAAAACGAGTTGAAGAAATACTCAACTGAGCGGTCAGGTGTGGAGGAGATAACTTGATTGGTCAGCTAAAAATGGGAGAAAGGATGAACGAATACCATCAGACTCATAAATCCTCACATGTAGCTGAAACTAAGTGATAAAAGAAAATGTTGTAAGTGAATATACTCGATCATGATTTGTATGCCTAGAAAGATTTGAAAATTGCAAAACTAGGTACAGAAAATACTGTCAGCATTAATTTGCATTTTTGCATTTCTGCATTCTTATGACATTCATTTACCATGGAATTTGCACATACATATCACACGTATCACACACTGGACATAGATCACAGAAATACACAATTGTATCAACCCTTCGTCAGTTATTGCTCATGTCAACAAAATGACTACATGTGGGTCCCTTAAATAACATTACATTTTGCTCACCTCTGTGAATGTGTCATGGATCTTCCAGTAGAATTTCCTGATGGAGAGGCAGCCAAACCTTAGGTAGGCGCTAAGACTCTTTGGGGTGCTGAGTAAATCAGGCACATACTGGTTCGGCAGGCAGTAACCACTCTTGAAGGCCTAGTACGGAATACAAAGAAAAATGGGCGTTAAAGTCTGTTTAGGAGGACTCAGTCGTAGGCGCTAAGACTCTTTGGGGTACTGAGTAAATCAGGCACATACTGGTTCGGCAGGCAGTAACCACTCTTAAAGGCCTAGTATGGAATACAAAGATAAATGGGCATTAAAGTCTGTTTAGGAGGACTTAGTCGTAGGCGCTAAGATTCTTTGGGGTACTGAGTAAATCAGGCACATTAAGTGTACTGGTTCGGCAGGCAGTAACCATTCTTAAAGGCCTAGTACGGAATACAAAGATAAATGGGCATTAAAGTCTTTTTAGGAGGACTTAGTCATAGGCGCTAAGACTCTTTGGGGTACTGAGTAAATCAGGCATGTATTGGTTCGGCAGGCAGTAACCACTCTTGAAGGCCTAGTACGGAATACAAACAAAAATGGACGTTAAAGCATGTTTAGGAGGACTTAGTCGGAGGCGCTAAGATTCTTTGGGGTACTGAGTAAATCAGGCATGTATTGGGTCCGCAGGCAGTAACCACTCTTTAAAGGCCTAGTAAGGAATGCAAAGGGAAAAGTCATGTTATTACTTGGTTACAAGAACCTAACACTACACAAGGCCAAGTGCAGACTTGTCTTGCCCCAAAGTGACATAAGCAATTACAATCAATCAATCGGTCGATTCGTTAGTCATTTAGGTTGGCTGGGTCGGTCCGATGGTCGGTATTAAAGTCAATTGAACCATCAATCAATTGATCAATCAATCAATCAATCAATCAATCAATCAATCAATCAATCAATCAATCAATCAATCAATCAATCAATCAATCAATCAATCAATCAATCCATCCATCCATCCATCCATCCATCCATCAATCAACCAATCAATCTACCAATCAATCAATCAATCATGCAAGCAAGCAAGCAGGCTCTCATTTGACTGAATGACCGAGCACTCGGACAACTAATCACAGTACTGACCAACTGACCGAATAAAGAATTTGGTCAGAAATCAAGAATGTATGTACATTACCTCTTCTTTGTGCACAATTCTGATTCAAAAAAGCTCTAAGGCCCTCGTCTCTACTCCCTTCCAAACCATCTCCTGATCAACCAACTTATCAATCAATCCATCCATCCACCCATCCAACTATCCATCCAACTATCCATCCATCAATCAATCAATCAATCAATCAATCAATCAATCAATCAATCAATCAATCAATCAATCAATCAATCAATCAATCAATCAATCAATCCATCAGTTAATTGATCCAGCAATCAATCAATCAATCAAATATTATTATGTACCTCTTCTTCGTGGACGATTCTGATTCTGAGGAGCTCCAAGGCCTTCGTCTCTCCTCCCTTCCAAACCTTCTTCTCCTGATCTTCACACTCCATCGTCACACCTGTCATGGGAGAAAAAATAAGTCAATTAATTTGGTGTATGCTATAGATATTAAATGGATCTATTAACTTTGAACATTGACAAGTGCAAACATTTATGAATTTGCGTAAAAAAGGTGCATTTATGTTATCTAATATGTCCACTAAATAAAGTGTGAAAATGTCATGTTAAATGGATTTTACATGCACATGTACATGTATATGGCCGAGTAATGAGTGAAAATGCAAAGTGATATTCTCCTAATCAATGCACTGACTTTAACTTTCCAGTGGATAATTATAAATCTGAACACTTTACACTTCAAACATAATTGTGTGAAACTTTCATGTTAAATGGATGTTATATGGCCAAGGCAAGTAATGAGTGAAAATGCAAAGCAGGTACAGTAACAAAATTAGCCCTAGGCCACACGTCAACTAAATGTAGCGATAGCTACAGAAGGGGGCCAGTCTTTTGGTAACTCGTGTGATTAACTTTCCCTTTTTCCATTCTATAAATGCCGAGCGCCTGGCTAGAAGGCAGAAGGAACTATTTTTAAAGTCTTTAGTGTGACCCGGTCTGGGTTCGAACCAGGGACCTCCCGTGCATGAGGCGAACACTCTAACCGCTAAGCCACCATGCTCGGTAACAAAACAGGGCTCTAAAAAAAAGATAAATTTATGCTCTGTCTCCTGGTATACTCCATACAACTTTGTATCTTCTTGCTGAAGTGAAGGACTACCAACCACAAATATGTGCACAGTGAAACTTGTCCTTACCTAGTTTGTCCAAGCTGGGGAGGGCATAGCGCTCTTCAAAATCATTAGGTACGTTGAAGGTGACCTTGTGGAGGATGGGGTCAGGCATGGGTCGGGGCGGGAGACCAATGGATTTGACACACTCCATGAAATGCGAGTAGGTGATGGGTGGGGTACCACCGTTCTTGTTGATAATCCTGTTAAAGTTGATAAAATGTATCCAGAATCACTCAAATTAACTATCAAAATCATATAAAAATCACTAAAAATAAGTAGCTGATTAGAGTTTTCACTCTTCTGAATTATTATGTTTGAATTGTACAATCCCAAAAGATCCATAAAATTAAGATGGGTGGGGTTGCCATCATTCTTGTTGATAAAAATAAGTAGCTGATTGGAGTTTTCACTCTTTTGAATGATTCTGTTTGATTTCACTCTCCTGAATGATTCTGTTTGAATCGATTGATGATCAATCAATCAATCAATTTAATCAATCAATCAATCAATCAATCAATCAATCAATCAATCAATCAATCAATCAACAAACCAAACAATCAGTCAATCAATCAATCAATCAATCAATCAAACAATCAATTAATCAAGCAAGCGAACACGGCAACTAGGCTAAACTTGACCGAACAACCAACTGACCAACCAATCACTTACTAAACCACCCAACTAACCATTCACTTGAAAAAGAATTAACTAATAACTAGTGAAGGCAAATTTGACTTACGTGACTAGATTCCATAGGATGTGTGACACTCT
This sequence comes from Echinarachnius parma, assembly GCA_037951105.1. NCBI lineage: Eukaryota > Metazoa > Echinodermata > Echinoidea > Clypeasteroida > Echinarachniidae > Echinarachnius > Echinarachnius parma. The sequence goes on from JBAMJV010006052.1 coordinate 36,459, forward strand.
TGCCCGGCATTCAAACTCCCATCTCAATCTATGTAATCTATATATACATGTAGTTTCATTTTCATAATTTCAAGAAATAAATAAGACTACACAGAACTAAACCAAACTCTTTTGCGCCACCACTGTACAGCAATGTTAAGTGACTTACGTGACTGGATTCAATAGGGTGTATGAGACTCTCTCCAGGCATTCCACTCCCATCTCTTTACACAGCATCCTCACTTTGTTGTCTCGCTCGATTAAGATTGGCTCCAGATCTTCGCAGATCAACAAACTTATCAATGAATGAATGAATGAATCAATCAATCAATCAAACGGGATAAGTCAACCGACCAATCCCTCAATCACTCAACCAACTAATCATTCACTTGTAAAAGAACTGTAACTAGTGAAGGCAAATTTTGCTTACGTGACTGGATTCCAGAGGGTGTGTGAGACTCTCTCCAGGCATTCCACTCCCATGTCTTTACACAGCATCCTCACTTTGTTATCCCGCTCCATCCAGATGGGCTCGGGGTCATTTTCAAACGACAGATACTTGACTCCCCATTCCTGTAAAAATGAAGGGGAAAAAATAGCAATTCATGATAAAATAATAATTGGTTGTGTATATAGCCCTTAATAAAGGACTTCTAAATTATGTTTAAAACATGGATTACCACTGTAATACTCAATAAACCCGTAGTTAAATTTAACCAAATTTACAGAATTAGTTTCAATTTAATAACTTGTTTATTTTTTTCACCCCTATTTTTCTATAACTTAACATTTATTAACCTTACCCAAAAGAGTTCTCTGAAGATATCGCAAGGATCACCCTGAAAGATGAATAGCCTGCCTCCTGCAGCTTTCAATTGCTCATCCAGGTCCGCCAGGCAGTCGTGGAGAAACCGCCATCGATTGAACCCTGATGTGCTTGTTCCTGACGAATTTACAATGAGAGAAAGCTAGTGATGATAGTAAGGGGCCTTGCAAAGTTAAACAAATTCCAAACATCCAAATAAGATTTGGAAGTGGGTGGGTGGGTCCAGGGCCATTTTGGATAACAAATTTTAACCAGAACGTCAATGACGTAGCGCTCATCCATCATCTCGCAACATCAAATATCGCAAATTTCATGTGGTACACTTTTCATCTGGTCAAAAAATTAAAATCTGATGTCCTGGAAGGGACATTAAAAAAAAAATTAAAAAAATTAGAGTGAAAAAAATATAAATTTGACGCCCCGGAAGGGACATGGGGGAAAAAAAAAATTAATAAAAAAAAAAAAAAAAAAAAAACAAAATTTATTTAAAAAAAAAAGAAAAAAAGAAAGAACAAATAAATAAATGAATAAATAAATTTAAAAAAATTAAAAAAAATAAAAAAAATAATAAAAAAAATAAAAAATTACCATAATTAATTAATGGCGAAAAATTTCAAAATTCTGTGTACAAGTTTAGTGTACCAAAGTTAGCTCTACCAGATAAAGCAAACCAAATCAAAATCGGTCGAGAAATGAAGGAGAAGAAGTATTTTTTGTGATTTCGAATAAATTTGCATAAATTACCATAGATAATGAATTTCATGATTCTGTGTAGAAGTTTTAAATCCCCCTCCTAGCCCTATTATATAAACCAAACAGAATGAAAATCGGTCAAGAAATGAGGGAGAAGAAGCAATTTTTGTTATTTTTGGAATAAATTTGCATAAATTACCATAATTAATGGAGAAAAATTTCAAAATTCTGTGTAGAAGTTTAGTGTACCAAAGTTAGCTCTACCAGATAAAGCAAACCAAATCAAAATCGGTCGAGAAATGAAGGAGAAGAAGCATTTTTTGTGATTTCGAATAAATTTGCATAAATTACCATAGATAATGAATTTCACGATTCTGTGTAGAAGTTTTAAATCCCCCTCCTAGCCCTATCATATGAAACAATCAGAATCAAAATCGGTTGAAAAATAACGAAGAAGAAGCATTTTGAAAACTGTGGACGGACGGACGGACGGACGGACGACGGACGCAACGGCATGGCATAAGCTCATCAGGCCCTTCGGGCCGGATGAGCTAAAAATTGGAACCCCCCCCCCCCCCAAAAAAAAAAGAAGAAATAAATAAATAAATAAATATTTTGTGCCCAAAACTTGTCTCAAATCATATAATGACTTTTAAAAAGTCATTATATGATTTTAGTTTTCTGTCCATGTCGGAGATGGATTCCCCCCCCCCCCCCCCCCCCCAAAAAAAAAAAAAAGTTTGGATATGGGGGAGGGTGGGTGGGGTGAGCTCTATCCAAATTTTATTTGGATGTTTGGAATTATTTTAACTAATTTGCAAGGCCCGTAATGGAGCATTATGATTATGACAAAACTGCATGTAATAAGCAGGGCTCGACACTAGCACAAGTTTGTCTTATTGCCCAGGGCAAGTAAAAATTAGTGCCGAGCAAATAAAATTTAATACAATGTCTGTCAGGTTTGTTTACCTGATCAGGCAACTAAATAATTGTTCAACTACGAGAGAACAATATTATGTCATACATGTAAATCTCATCTAGAAGTAAGAGGGCAAAATGTCAAAATTGATGATTTTACTTGCCCGAACGGGCCAGTACAGAAAAAAGTTCGGTTGGAGGCTTGTAATAAGGATAATCAACATCATCATCATCATGAACATCATCCTCATCATAATCATCATTCAACATATCAACCTCTTCTTTATCTTGATCATAATTACCATCATCATCATCATCATCATCATCATCATCATCTTCATCCTCATCATAATCATCATTCAACATATCAACCTCTTCTTTTTCTTGATCATAATTACCATCATCATCATCATCATCATCATCATCATCATCATCATCATCATCATCATAATTATCATTATCATCATCATCACGCACCACCAAAATCACCATCATCTTCTTCTATCTCTTCATTCTTTTCTGCATTGATCACCATCATTATCTCCTCCATCATCATTATTACATGTACCATCAGCAGCAGCAGCATTTATGAAAAGCATCATTAAAAGAAAAAAGCCAACAACAGCTGCTGCAGCAGCATCATTAAGCATCATCATCAAAATAAACACTGTAAAAAGGGAAATTTATGTCTATCACTCTAATTACTTTTTTACTGCAACTTTGCCATCCAGGATGTAGACAGGGTAGAAATCTGAGCCGAGCAGGATGGAGGGGTTGTCATGGAAACAAAGCCCATGACAGAACCATTATGACTAAATACATCACCATTACCCTCATCATCATTATCATCGTCATCAACACCATCAACACCATCATCACCACTATCATAATGTATATCATCACAAACAACATTATAAAATATCAGTGATAACATTTATCAAAAGCATTAAACAAAATATCAACATCAACAGGAACAGCATTTATAAAAATTAAGCATCTTTAAAACCCATCAAGGAAGGAGTCTGACATATTTGTGGGTTGGTAGTCCTACACTTCAGCATGGTGCTGTTGACGAGTCACGGGTACCCGGGTCCCGCCGAAAAATGTCAATCCCGGGCGCAAAAAATCAATACTCGATATCCCGAAAAAAAAGAGCAAAAGTCCCCTCATTGAACGCAAGAGTTATCAAGTTCATTCAAGTGACAAAAATGCGCTGCATTTTTGTCACTTGAATGAACATGTTTTCCCAGCTGGCGTGACATGCCGATAGCGAAATCAACAAATTGGTAAATTTCGGGTACCTGTGACTCGCCCGAAAATTTAGCGCGAGTCCCGGGAGGTAAATACTCCCGAAATCGACACCTCTACTTCAGCAAGAAGATAAAAAGTTAAATGAAGTATACAAGGAGAAAGAGCATAAATTTCTCTCTTTTTAGAGCCCTATTTTGTTACTCTACCTGCTTTAGTTATTTTGTAATAATTTGTATTATTGCGTAGATCGCTATAATTTAGGAAAATCCTTAAATTGGTAACACATTGTGATATTTTAAAAACAGATTTTGGTGTTCAAATTGGCAACTTTGCGGCAAAGTCACTTCATATTTGTCTTAAATTGTAATTACTGAATATTTTCCACCTATTTTTATTTCATTTAAAGGTAGACAAAAATTAGGAGTTGCCAATTGGTAGAGGAAAATAATGATAAATTTTGCCTTTAAATAGCTCTCGTTCTAGATGGGAATATACTCTTAAAGAATTATACATGTACTGCTCGTCCTTTCTTTTACCTGCAACTTTGCCATCAAGGATGTAGATGGGGTAGAAATCCGAGCCGAGCGTCATCCCCTCCAGGAGGGAGGGGTTGTCATGGAGACGAAGCCCATGACGGAACCAGTGGATGGTGGCTCCCTCTAGCATTGTGGTGAGATTAGTGACGATCTGCGGATTGAGGAAACGCATGTCTCAAATTATTAAACATAGAATGGAAAATAAATCTAGCACGCTGTTTTTTTTTAATGAAGTTCAGGTCCTTGTAACCATACCATCCTTGTTTGTCAGCAGCTTGCTGATAAAACAATTTCTTTACCAAATTTATAATTTGGGGAACAATTCATGGAGTTTAGTTTATAAATATTACTCAGTTAATAAAATATTCATGGGTGGATAATCAGGCGGTCGTTGACTCTGAGGAAAAAACAAATCTGATGGCTTCTTAAATTCTTTTCAAGATGGGCAATGGCAGTGCCTGTATCATGATGACAATGAAGTTGTAAATAAATAATATATTTAGCATGACAATGAAGTTGTTTGGCAATTAATAAACTAAAAACTAAATTACTAGCATTGCGGTTAGTAATTTGTATAAGGGCAAGCAGATTTTACAGGCAAGTTATTCTCTTCTCTTCTGAACATTATATTTTTTTAGAACCCTGCAGTCATTCTCCATAAAATATAGGCCAAGTAATTTGGGGACTGTCCAGTCCTGAATGGGTTAAAGGAGGGGTTCAGACGATTTCCAGCATTTACCAATCAAAGAAGCAATATTTTTTCAACATATTGCCTTTGTCCCGACGAAAAAAGACCAACTGGATCATTCACAATCACTTTTGGACTAAATAAGTTAACAGTTCTTGATCGAATCTGCCGCCAGTGGGATCTATCCCAGCATGCAATTTTCGTGACGTTGATGCCTCACTTTGCTGCCAATACAAAGCAAAGTGAGGCTGGCGCGTCACGCGACCACGTGATAAAAATCGGAAGCGTACAGAAAATAGACGATGAATATCAAAAATTGCAGACACAAAACAATCGAGTATAAATCATCCTGATAGGATATTTTTTTTTATAAAAATATATTACCAATGAGTAATTTTTTTAGATTCTGGTACATTAATTTTAAAATCGTCCGAACCATCCCTTTAATGCATGTAGTCAAGCCTCCACATTAACTATTTTCTCTACTGGCCCGTTCGGGCAAGTAAAATCATAACTTTTGAAATTGTATCTGCCTAAACTGAAAAAGTATAAATTTGCCTGCTTGCTTCTAGATGAGACCTACATGTATGGATTTACATTTTTAATAATAATAACAATAATAATAATAGTGAGAATATTTGTATTAGTTAACCAATGATTAATTTGCCCAGTGGGACATCTACATGTCAACTAGCCCATTTATGAAATGTTACTTGCTCCACATCAATTTTACTTGTTCGGAACAATAGGGCAGATTAGTGTTGTCGTTTTCGGGAGTATTTACTACCCGGGACTCGCGGGCGAGTCCCGGGTTCCCGAAATTTACCCATTTGTTTATTACACGATCGGCATGTCACGCCGGCTGGGAAAACATGTTCATTCTGAAAGTGACAAACATTGAGCGCATTTATGACAATAAATCATCTTCTTGAATGAACATGAAAGCTCTGGCGTTCAATGAGGGGACTTCCCCTTTTTTCGGGAAATCGAGTATCGATTTTTGTGCCCAGGACTTGACATTTTTCGGCGGGACCCGGGTACCCGGGACTCAGCGACAACACTAGCCCAGATGAAGTTATCTGATCTGCATCATGTGAAAGCTAGAACCAACAAGCATGCATGCACACGTGAATGCTGCAAAACTCCCCTTAGGCAGGGGATATTCACAAGATTTGCTTTCAGAATTATTCATCACGTTTTCAAATCTCACAGACAAGATTTACTGATCAGATTTTCGAGGTGAAAATATATGGAGACTAATGGAAATAAACTGACTTAGGCTTTCCATAAATGCCACCCTCTCTTTCCAATTTTAGTGTACTTATATTAAGTTTGTATCTTCCTTGAAATTTATTTGTGACAGAAAAGGATGCAATGAACCGAATATTAATTAATGTTAATTTAAACATTATTTCTGGCCAAGGGAGTTCAGACTTATCTGATAAAAATACAATGGAGATGTACATGGTAATATTTGTTTATTTTTATGGATAGGCTTTGCTGATTTCTATTCTGGGGAGTTTTCTCAATCCATGCAAGTATTGATTTAATTAATGGAACTCTTTTTTACTTTGCGATAAGAACAAACAAAATATGTGGTATATCTTAAAAACATCTTGATATATACGATTAATTAGTTGTTGTTTAAAAGACACTATTATCTGATGGAAGCTTTACATAAAGATCTAAAAAACAATTAAAATGGCTTAATCACTTTTTGCATGTACATGAACTCTTCAAAAGCTTTACCGATATTGTACATTGTATGTAAAGGCGATTGATTACAGCATAAAACAAATCAAAGAAAATCAAAGAAAATAATGAAATACCAAATACCTTGAGTTCCGTTCAATCCATCAGTTGAGCAGTAACACTGTGCAGAGTATTTTCCACGTTGTCCTCTTCTATTTGTTTCTTGTTGAGTGGCTTTGGTTTTTTCAGGAGTCGGAATTCAGATGAAGGAAGGTGCAAGATATCGAGAATATCTTCAATACTTAATTAATCATTATTGTACCACAATTTCTAACAAACAAAAAGAGAAGGGTATATTATAAACAAAATATGTCAAATCTCCATCAACATGTTAAGTATTTAACTAATAATAATTACAGTAAATAAATTAGCCTTTGTTGACCATGAGGCCCTTTGATTCCTGTAAGAAGCGGACACATAATTGATATTACCTGAAGCACAACAAAAAAAACAAATTAGCATCGGGACAAAACATTTTCAGGCATCTTTTGTAGTTGAACCTCAACGCTCTGACTTCAGACAAAGCAATGAAAGCATTTGTTCCCGAATGAAACCAAAATTAATTTAACTAACTTGAAAGTCAACATCCTTGACAAGGACACTGTCCATAACAAGTTTCAAATGTAAAATTTATAGAGTGACGCTCTGACTTTGTACACAGCATTATTTGAAGTATGATTTCAGACTAACTTGCAAATTTCGAAATCCTTGACAAAGAGACTGCATACATGTACGATAACACGTTTCAAATGTTATTACAGAAGAAGCTCTGACGACTGATGAGGCATTATTTGGAGAATGATTTCAAATTAATTAAACTTGCAAATTGTCCAGATTCTTGACGATCAAAGAAACTGCCAAGAGTTCATCTATCTATAGAGTAGGTCATCTAGCACACAAGTGTGTCTGGTCCTCATTAGTATATTCTTTGCAAGGAGAGCTATCTAATTAAATGCATTCAAAACGAGGAGACTAAACAAGAATACGTTTCACTGGAAACGGTAATTCACACAACTGTGTGTCTGGTCTTCATTCAGACTCTTTGCAATTTGCAGGACTGAGGAGAGTTGTCTTATTATGTAACAGCTAGCACTCACAATGAGGAGACAAAACAAAAAAGAGCTTCACTGGGAACGGTGCTTCACCAGTACTTGTATCGTGATATCAGACAAACTCGCATTTAAATGGTCATTGGCAATACTCAGTGACGATGTGGGCGGTTAAGTGTATTCCTTATAAATGCAACTACATGTACATGGTACGGTATCCGAGTTTCAAGACAAAGCTCCGACTCTTTCCTCAAAACAAGAATAAGCTTCACCAGAAACGGTGCTTCACTTGTACTTGTATCGTGATATCAGACAAACTCGCATTTAAATGGTCCTTGGCAATACTCAGTGACGATGTGGGCGGTTAAGTGTATTCCTTATAAATGCAACTACATGTACATGGTACGGTATCCGAGTTTCAAGACAAAGCTCCGACTCTTTCCTCAAAACAAGAATAAGCTTCACCAGGAACGATGCTTCACTTACTTGTATCACGATATCAGACAATCTCGCATTTATATAGTCCTTGACAATACTCAGTGACGGTGTGGGCGGTTAAGTGTATTCCAAATTAGCAAACTACAAATGTACATGGTACGGTATCCGAGTTTAAAGACACAGCTCTGACTCTTTCCTCAAAACAAGAATAAGCTTCACCGGAAACGGTGCTTCACTTGTACTTGTATCACTATATCAGACAAACTCGCATTTAAATGGTCCTTGGCAATACTCAGTGAAGCAACTTACTACATCATGAATAATGAATGATTTGGACTTTGGAGAATAAACCCCAATTCTGAATCAGTTGTTATTGTACATGAATAGTTTGGACTCAGCCCTAATATGAAGAACAATTTTTTTCGGTCTAGGGTGGACAGTACTTGACATTAACTGGAATTGAAATGAAGCCATACACTGTCTCATGTGCACTAATTAGCATAAGGCCAAACAAAAAAAATTGTTTGATTGGCGTAACGGGCAAGCAAAAATTAGGGTAGGTCGGTCGGGATTTTTTTTTTTTTGTCAGCACAATACACAAAAACACACACATAACACAACGAAATTCCAAATTCTATTGCAATTTTTTATTTATTTTATTTTATTTTTTATTTTTATTTTTTTTAAATAAAATTCAGAAAAAACCTCTAGGGACAGCGTGCATTAGCGCCGGTATTTTTAGGGTCGGGCGGGTTACGCCAATCCAACAATTTATTTTTCATGGCCTAATGAGGGGCATCAAGCAAAGCAATCAAAGTTCTAATTTAGCTCTTCAAAATGGCTTCACTGAAAAAAAAACTGCCTGAAAAGGGCACAAAGTCTTTTCTTAAAGGGAAAGAAAAGGGCTTACAAAAAATTTAGCTGGCAAAAACATACAAGTTTTGAAACCTCAATAGTTATCAATACATGTACCATGCTTGAATGGTTCATAACTTCATGACTGTTTTCAATAACACAAGGGGGGGGGGGGGGGCGCTTTGCAGGCACTTGAGGGATTTACCTGGTTTACACCTACTTGATATTATGTGACTTCTTTTCACAAAAGAAAAACATGTCAATATTATTAGAGAGATAATAAAAATCAATTATAAATATTTAAAATCCTGACAATATAATCTAATAAAAATCAACGCCCGCAACTTTCATTTAAATTACTTATTTTTGATAGCAGATAGTAATCCAGCCATTTCTGAACAATCATTAAATTATGATTTCATTTTAAAATAAATTTGTATCTTGTAATATGATGGAAGCTTTTAATATCTCAATATGAAAAATGGAGTCATCGTTTGTGTACAAAGTCAGTGCAATGAGTAAGCAAATCACTTTGCATTTTCGCTAATTTCATCCATCCATTTAACATGAAATTTTCACACAATACTACACATTATAATTATACCAACCATTCATCACTTTCTGCACATTACTGTATGCCAACAAAGTCACTAGATCCCTTTGTATGATCCATCTTCAAATGAAATCTCTGGCTCGCGCTCCTCATTACAGGCAACGTGAATCCTTATCTTATCGACACCACTGCATCCTGCTACATGTATACATGTACAGGTCGGCAATTAGAAAATGGTCACCTTAGTTGCATATTTTGTAGCAAAACCATTTCCAACAGAAATGAGCCCATTCAACCCAAAATGTGATGGTTTAGGCAAAATATAATGTTGTTTTGTCTATAATAAGTTGGCTTTTTTAAAACCACCAGGGGCGCTGCAGCCCCCTTGCCCCCCCCCCCCCCCCCTCACCCCCTAATGCAACTATTCCCACATATATATGTACAGTCACTTATTTCCCCATCTTCAGCTGTTGATTTACATCTCAACAGCACAGCGAAAAAATTAATATTTTTATTTCGGGGGCTCCATTTTCGGGGGCTACTTTTCCAACTTTCGGGGGCTACAAATTTCCGGGCTCTTTTTCGAATTTCAGGGGCTACTAATAAGCTATAAGTGATCATTTTATAAGCATTTGATCACAATCCAAACAGAAAAATCCCACAAAAAATCCCGAAAACTGCAACAGCAGTGAGAAACTTTTAATAGGACATCAATTGAGAGATGTTTCTCATAATATGCATTGTCAAACTGTACATGTACTGTAGCATGTTGTGCCTCACTTCTTTCCTTGTCTACTACATTGCAGGGATCCACACTTACTTTTTTGTCAGTGGCCCAGTCGGGCCAGTGAAATAATTGTTTTCTCTTTTTGGTGGCCCGAAAGAAAAATGAAATGGCCCACAAATTTTATTTCATGAGTAACTTTTGGTATTCAAAATATCATTCTTTCTTGATCAAAATTGTGATTATAGATGAAGCATGACATGGAAGAAAACAAGATTTTTCTAATTTTGTCAATGTCAGGTTGAAAATCTGCTTGCCCAATCAGGCCACAAAAATATGACTTTTATACATTTTTGCTGGCCCGAAGTACAACTCCACTGGCCCTGGGCCAGTGCGAGTGTTGAGCCCTGCTACATTGTATTTCAAAGATTGGATTTCATTTTGAAAGAAATTGTTTTTAATAAACAATTTCTCTTGATTTCTTGGTCTAAAATGTTGACTATTAGTGATTTAAAAATGTGACACAATGAAACATCCACATGTTTGTAAACTGTGCCTTTAGAACGTGTATAAAGTACTACAGTACTTCAGGGATCTAGTAATATTCATTGTCCAAATCCTCAAAATCCAATTGGAATTATTGTGGTTCCCTCACAATACCTTGTTGTGAAAATGTTCACAAGGGCTGTTTTGGGGCTCAAAGGGGCTTTTTTTGTCTTGTATTTATTTGTTTTCATTTTTGTTTTATATACATTTTTTAGACATTGTAATAAATGATTATAAAGATCATGTCCTAAGTACTGAAGACGAACATTTTCAGTCAAATAAAAAGAACATTTTGTATGCGTGGGACCAACAAATAAATGTGATATACACAGGAAGGGCGATTTTGTTTTATTATAAATATAAGCAACTTCATTTTATTAGCCCCAGTGTTTTGGCTAATGGGGGCGATTTAAACAAATCGCCCTTTGCCTCTGTGTATTTTTTTCGCTGCCGCTAACCAAAAGTATTGTAAACTGTGCGATTTTCATGGTGCCCGCGCCACCGGTGGTATCACTTCGTATATTCAAAGGTAGGACGCATGATCGTTCTGAAGTTGAAAAATTACCCCCAATTTGAGGCATTTCGCATAGATTTTCAGCAAATTATACCCCCTTTTTAAAGAGATAGTTGAGTTTTGGTATAGAGGGCGCTACACAAAATGATTTTTTTGTGAGACATAATGAAAAACTGAGTGTCAAATTCGAAAGAGCATACAATTTTAATGACTGAATAAACTTTATTTCATCAAAATCGGTTCAGAAATGGCTGAGATATCCATAAACATAGCCATTTGTAATAATTGTGGGGTCCCATAGTCGTGTAGACGGTCCATTGGGTCGTGTACAAGACCTGGAAAAGTTCTTTAGTCCAATGTTTTGTTATTGATACATATTCTAGAAGGGTTAAGGAAAATGTTCAGTTTTGTTGCCACCTTGGCAACATTGGGCAACTTTTTTTATAAGCATTTTAAAATTAATTAGCTAATTTGCATATTTGTGAAATAAGGTCAGGGGTCATTGTCTATCTAGGAATATTACAATATTGATAAAAACAAGTGTTCTGATATATTTTTGGGCAAGGATTCCATTTTCGGTGCTCGTTTGTAAGTGCCATATCGGGAACACCTTGAAATCCAAGATGGCTGCCCCTAATTTGCATATTTATGAATATTATTGATTTTCAGTGGCTACAGCCCTTAATAAGTAATAATTCCAGATTATTATTTGTCAGTTATGTTCTAAGTATGTATTCAAGATATCAAAGATTAGTTGCCATCATGGCAACCTCTAGGAATGCAATATTATTTGCATAATTAGGTATCTTACCTAATTTGCATATTCTCCCACATCGAGTATATTGGGAACCCGGAAAGTAAAAATGACAAGTGATACCACTTTTCCAAGGTTTTGGGGGGCAACAGATCCATTTTTGATACTTATTTCCCTGCATCACCATGGCAACCATGTCAAATCCAAGATGGCTGCTCCCCAAATTACACATGTTATGATACACGACTATATTCTTTCGGTTATATTAGATCAATATTATAATGTTTCGACTTTTAATTATTGGAAATAGGAACTAGAATACTTGAATCACAATGTAGTTGTTTGCGGCCATCTTGGATTTATGTGGGTTGCCAAGGTGATACGTCAAATTAACTGTCACGAATGGATTGTTTGCCCCCTAAAACCTTGGAAAAGTGGTATTACTTGTCATTTTTACTTTCTGGGTTCCCAATATACTCGATTTTGGGGAATATGCAAATTAGGTAAAATACCAAATTATGCTAATTGTATGCATTGCTAGGTTGCCGAGGTGGCAACCAAGCAAAACTATCTTTATCACACCTTGACTGAGGAAAATAATCTGTAATTATGGCTAATTAGAAGCTGTAGCCACTGAAAATCAATAATATTCATAAATATGCAAATTAGGGGCAGCCATCTTGCATTTCAGGGTGTTGCCCATATGGCACTTACAAACGAGCAGTGGAAATGGAATCCTTGCCCAAAAATACCCTAGAATCCTTGTTTTTATCAATATTGTAATATTCCTAGATAGAAAATGACCCCTGACCTTATTTCACAAATATGCAAATTAGCTAATTAACTTTAAAATGCTTATAAAAAAAGTTGCCCAATGTTGCCAAGGTGGCAACAAAGCTGAAATTTCTTCTTAACCTTTCTAGAATATGAATCAATAAAAAAAACGTTGGAATAAAGAACGTGTCCAGGTCCTAGAAAAATCTACACGACTACCACAATTATTAGAAAATTTGAATCAGCCGTTTTTAAATAGTTGTTGATGATCTCTCTATTTAATAAATATTTCAACAAAACATCACATGCATAATTTTGGTTCCATGACATATGCTCCGCCGACATTTGCTCCGAAAAATGCGACAAATGCTCCGCGACAAATGCTCCGCGACATTTGCTCCGCCGACATTTGCTCCGACGACAATTGCTCCGCCGACAAATGATCCGCCGACATTTGCTCCGCCGACAAATGCTCCACCGACATTTGCTCCGCCGACAAATGCTCCGCCGACATTTGCTCCGCCGACAATTGCTCCGCCGACAAATGCTCCGAAGATGCGACAATTGCTCCACCAAAAATGCTTCGAATATGCGACAATTGCTTAGCCGACAATTGTTCCGCCGAAATATGCTCCGGAGATACGATATTTGCTCCGGTGACAATTGCTCCTCAGAAATATATGCTCTGAAGATGACAGTACTTCAAATGGTCCAAAAACAGGCGTTTTACTAAGTCGTTTGTAATTTTGTATACCTTTCGAGCATGGTGGAGTTATAACCATTAGTTTATCAAGTAACTGTCCAGGGTTGGTTACTAAAGTTCAGCCTTACCAAAACTGTACTACCCTTTAAATAAAGATCACATCGTCTTGAAGACAATCTATTCTTCACATATTAACAATAAAATTGATCACATAATAATTGCATTTTATGGAATATGACGTCATAGTCACTTGGTCCATCTTACCTCACTGTGGAGGTGAGAGGACCCCTCAATTCCTTAGATTATTGAATTTCAATTTTCTGCTACTTCCTGCCAATCCTTCCGTTTATAAGTTGCAAAATGCATTGGAAGTTTGTGCTTTTCTGTTGGACAATAAGGCAGCCTTAATCGTTTACGGGGTGGGGGGGGGGGGGCGTTAAGAAGTGTCACAAATTGGGCCCTCGTTGTTCAGTGAACGATGAACAAATCTAAACAAAATTGGAACTCCGAAAATTTAATAGTGGGTGAAAATAATGTTCTTTGAATTTTGATAAAACGTGGATAAATTTTGAACTCATGCGGAACAATTTCTTGATTCATAAAGAGTCTGAGTAATACAAATGCAGTGATCATGGTGATTATAAAGAATTTTCCTTTTTCTATTCATGATCGATCTTAACACCAGTATCATGCCCTTCGCTTGATGATTGCTTGGAACAGTATACTATTCATCACAGCATTTTCGGATACTATGAGGGTCTGTGGTTCGACTCCAGTCGAACCCCAATGTAACATCAAAAACTAAAGCCAGTGTTGTGTGTTATTGCGCCTCCCCTTCTGCTACTAGATGCAGGCTGCAGGGTCACGCATCCTTACAACACTGGGCTTGACTGCCCCCCCCCCCACCCTGTATAAAGAAACGTGAAACAAACAAACCAGCCAATACAATATTTGAATGAATCGATGGTTACTGAATCGATTGTACTCCAATTTCACAAGAGATTCGCATAACATATAAACGCGCACTTCATACCAAAGGTACTTGAGAATTCATTCAAGAGTTTAATCTTCAGCGGAGTAAATGTCGGTGGAACAATTATGGTTGAGGAACATATGTTGTTTTTGGACCATTTGAAGTAATGTCATCTTCAGAGCATATATTTCTGCGGAGCAATTGTCACCGGAGCATAATTCGGCGGAACAATTGTCGGCTAAGCAATTGTCGCATATTCGAAGCATTTTCGGCGGAGCAATTGTCGCATATTCGAAGCATTTTCGGCGGAGCAATTGTCGCATCTTCGGAGCATCATTTGTCGGCGGAGCATTTGTCGGCGGAGCAAATGTCGGCGGAGCATTTGTCGGCGGAGCAAATGTCGGCGGAGAATTTGTCGGCGGAGCAAATGTCGGTGGAGCATTTGTCGGCGGAGCAAATGTCGGCAGAGCATTTGTCGGCGGAGCAATTGTCGGCGGAGCAATTGTCGCATCTTCGGAGCATTTGTCGGCGGAGCAAATGTCGGCGGAGCATTTGTCGGCGGAGCAAATGTCGGCGGAGAATTTGTCGGCGGAGCAAATGTCGGTGGAGCATTTGTCGGTGGAGCAAATGTCGGCGGAGCATTTGTCGGCGGAGCATTTGTCGGCGGAGCAATTGTCGGCGGAGCAAATGTCGGCGGAGCAAATATCGCGGAGCATTTGTCGCGGAGCATTTGTCGCATTTTTCGGAGCAATTGTCGGCGGAGCATATGTCGGCGGAGCGTATGTCGTGTCACCATAATTTTGTATGAAAAATGGATGAAACCAATGCCTTATTAGAGAGCGCCCTCTTGTGTTTTAATGGCGCTTTTTGAATAACAGGATTTTTACTTAGTCGTTAACAAGTATGTTTGTATACCTTTCGTCTTTCGAGCATGGTGGGTTTATAAATATTAGTTTGTTATGTTACTGTGCAGGTTTTGGTTACTAAAGTTCAGCCTTACCAAAACTGTACTACCCCTTTAAATTTGTATAATTGTACCCTTTTTTCTATTTCTCGCGAACATATTCAAGAAATATACCTTTTTTTCCATTTCCGTGATTTTCTTTGTTTGCGAACTAATGGGCAATTCCACGGTAACGGAAGGACATTCAGACACAATTTTGGAACTTCAATCAAATAATTCCACTATTCCAGGATCCTGCTTTTGATTTTTTTTTCTAAATGGCATGTCTTTGATCCTTGTTGGGACACCTTTGATTTCCACTATTTCTAAAATTTTGACCGCATTATGTAAATTAGATATGGACACTAATGAGGCCGGTAACGGAAGGACGGCAAAATGGACATGGATTTTCAAGTTTTTTAGTTATGACCCAATCTCTGTGAAGTTACGAGGTTTATCATGTTAAGTTGGCTACTAGTCAATTTCCTTATGTTCACAGAGTATAACACCACCTTTTAAGAAAAATATCTACATTGGTATATTAATTATGAGAAATTAATTACTCCAGTGTTCGGTAACGGAAGGACGGTAACGGAAGGACCTCTGAAAAGTCTATTGGAATTGTACAATAATATTAATTTTGAAATTTAAAGACCATTTATGAGAAGGAAACATCTCTTTTGTGGTCTAAAATGAGTTTGTATCATAGATAGCATATGGACATCACAAGCATTTATATTTCTATTTTTGTCTTACTATATTTCATGCTCCAATGGCTCTTATTCATGGTCAATCCATGGTAACGGAAGGACACTCAGACACAAATTGTCAACTTTAAGAAAGACTTTTTTAAATACTTGTGTTGTTAGAACCGTCTATTTTGATAACAATACTTCCAAAACATACAGTTTTAAGGTCCCATAATTTTTTAATTTTTTGTTATCTCCGCACATTATTGAATATGCATGAGGTCGGTAACGGAAGGACACTAAAATGGATGAGGTTTTGTTATCAAATCAGTTTTAACTAAAACTCTGTGATATTAAATAATACAAAATATTTTAAGGGTACACATTTCATTCTCTGAAGGGTTAAGAAGAATTTACTTGTTCTTTGATTAAAATTTGTCCGCAGATATTTGAGTTATTTCACACAAAGCGGACCAATGTTCGGTAACGGAAGGACATAATGGACTATAATGTATGATATGACACAGTAGGGTCATTCCATGTCAAATCACCTTTAAAAAAATTGAAAATTTTCATCGCAGCCCCCTTCAAATTTGCTAATATTTGGTATGTATGATATTTCAACCTTTAAAAGCGCAAATATTTAAGTTTTAGCCCAATCCGCCCAATGGTTTTGGCGCTATGGTCGATTCTTATGGGGGAGTTTTGTAAGAAATGGGCGTGGGCACCATTTTTCAAATGGCCATTGTCCATTAACCGTTGGGTCAATTTATTTTGTAAAGGTGTCATTGGACTGGGGATGTTATGTGCAATCCATTTATGCCATTTGTGTTCATGCATGAGCGAGTTTGGATACGATAACCTTTGACCTTAAATTTTGACCTTCCGTTTTACCTCGTGGATCAAATAATTTTGAGAAATTTGTTTGCTTAAATCTTGGCTTGATATAATTTCTACAACATATGAAAGAATTGGAGATATGTCATTTCTTGCTTTTTCTACAGCCTTGTTTTTAGTTTTCAAATTTCATGTAAAATGTAATTATTTTAGACCTACACTCATGTCCAAGAATTCTATAGGGGTGTATTGTGTAAAAAAAAAGACCTATTCAAAGTCATGATCAGAGCCTATTCACACCCTGGCTCACCACAGTTAAATAGACCTACTAATCCCCATACAATAGAAATCCAGACAAATGGCATCATGGTACAAGGGCCCTGTTGCAGAAAGAGATAAAATCAATTGTGAGCCAGATCAAATGTTCTAAATGCACAAATCTGATTGGTTGAAACACAGAAAATAACTAGTCTGACCACGCTACGCCACTGATAGCTGGCCATTGCAGGTATTGTCTCATTATTTTGGGTTTTCATATATGAGAGACAAATTTTTGAACATAAATTTTGTCATAATATGTAATATGAGGTACCTTGTCCATCTGTTACCATGTGTATGGTAACGGAAGGACATTTTCTTTTGTTATTTATTAATTAACGAAGAAACAATGAGTAATACAATTGTTAGCAATGGGAAGACCTACTTGAACTTGCTTTGCACAGAAGATTGGTCTGCTCTCTAACAAGTATGTGAGCCACAAAATTAAAAATATTGATTTTCCGGTAACGGAAGGACATTTTCATAGGCTGAAAATAAGAAGTCATTGAAGCATAACAAATCAAATTAATCATACAAATTTACTATTTTACAAAATGGTCATATCTCAGGAGTGAGAATAATGTTTTTTAGGCTTAACTGGGGAAATATAAAACAAACACAGGATCAAAACACTTTTTCACAAAAATGTCAAATTTGTGGGGTTCAATTATGGTTATAAAGTTATTATAAAAAAACAACTAAAATTATGTAAAACTAAAATTTTCTCATTGAATTCCAAAAATATATAAATTAAGCTTTGATTTGATACCAAATTTGTATCATAAAAATGCTTGTAAAATTGTTGGTCAAATGTCCACTTTGGCGTGGAATTGCCCTAATGCAAATATTGACCTTTTTTTCGAAATTGTGAATGATCGCTGTAACCGATCATCGGATCGGCATGCCGATCCCGATCCGATCATGGTTGATCGGACCGTTTTTCCGATTTCCGATCTTGAGAAAAAAAATCGGAAGATCGGATCGGATAATTTTTTTTTTTTTTTTTTTTTTTTTGTGAAAAACAAAACAAAAAACCCGGGAGAAAACCATCCATTTTCTTTGAAGAATATCGGAATTGAAATTTAAAAAAGGAACAATCTATATCATTTACTTGAAACAAATTTTATTTTCGAGATACTCTTTGTTAGTTTACTTCGTTTTGAAAGCGAAAATCGGAACAAGACACGCAAAATTGCTAGTCATTTGAACGATATTCCCGACGGATGTTCACATGAACTCTGGGCCGTCAGACCCGGCGCGCGCGCGATCGGCGCCGCGCTGGCGTGCATGCATGCGGGCGGCATGCGTGTCCTATGTCGCAAGCTATATAGATCAACAAATTATCGTTTTCATATCCTCTTTTACATGTTAAATTCAGTCTTTTACTGTCGACCGACTGATAGAGAATGCTGATAAATTATGGAAGAGGACATAAAAACGATTTGTTGATCTATAGTCGCCAGCAAGGACTAAGATTCAGGGGAAAGCTGGTACATAATTATATTACATGCACTGACAATTTTTTCATATCAACTGTAAATTTGCTCTCTCGATCTCCCGGTCCCCGAATTCTGGGAGATGTTGTTATATTGACTAATGGCGTCAAAATTTAACTATATAAACATAATCATAATATGTTTTTGTTTTTTTGTCTTTCCTTTTTAGGAAGATGACGGACGCTCCAATTTTATTTTAAGGCAGTCGTTTTGTCGAGCATCGGAAACCTTCAACTTTACTACATTCGGCCGATCCTTCGTTCATTTTTTGTTTTACTATAAGTTCTTTAAAGAATTATAATTTGTTTACGCTGTGATTATTTATGTAATGACGAGGAAGACGAGATAAACATGAGCACGGGGGACTTAAAAGGATACTTATGATAATGATTGAAATGTGGTCAGCCACCTCCCCCACCCCCCGCCCCCCCCAAAAAAATCAAAACATTCTGTGACCGCTGATTATGATTTAGTTTCACGTGCGACTGTGCGATTTTGTTATGATTAATTATTATGTACTCGTGCTTATGATGATGTTCATGATATAAATACTTTTATTATTTCTACGGATGATGGCTTGTGAAAATGTATACTTGATGATAAACATCATAACATAAACGTCAAGTTGAAAATAATGGTGATGATCAGATAATTATGAAAACAATTGAAATGTGATCAGCCCCCTCCCCCCTCCCCGAAAACATTCTGCGGCCCATGATTATGATTTAGTTTCTGCGACCGTGCAATTTTAATTTGTGTGTACTCATGATGTTCAAAATATAAATACTCTATTATTTCTATACGGATGATGGCTTGTGAATTGTATACTTGATGATCAACATAATATAAACGTTAAATTGAAATAATGGTGATGATAAGATAATTATGATAACAATTGAAATGTGGTCAGCCCCCTCCCCCATCATCAATGCGGCCCCTGATTATGATTTAGTTTCCGATGTGCGACGGGGCGATTTTTATTTTTATGTACTCATGATGATGTTCAAAATATAAATACTCTATTATTTCTACTGATGATGGCTTGTGAAATTAAATACTTGATGATCAACATCATAATATAAACGTCAAATTGAAAATAATGGTGATGATAAGATAATTATGATAACAATTGAAATGTGGTCAGCCCCCTCCCCCATCATCAATGC